>KZ308208.1:1141959-1280367 GCA_000376725.2 Ladona fulva | reverse complement strand
CTTATATGCCTGAAAAATTTTAATAGTATTCTTATTTTATATTTTTAATATTAACATGATGTTACGGAATATTTTTAGTTTACATGAATATTGAGTAAAACCATTTTTTCCTTACCCGAAGAGCTGAGAATATAGGATCGTCTTAAATTTGTAGCGTCTTATATTCAGATAATTACGGTAGTATCAGGAAATAGTATATAGGATGATTAGGTCCATTATTAATTTTTCACTCGTATAGGTAAAGGAAACTTACTATAGTCAACAAGGTTTTAATGGTCTTCGCTTGTGGAAAATAAGAAGTTGGAATTACACTGGGACTTCGTTAGAAATTACCTTTTGGTATCTTGTTTATCTGTAAATAATTTTTTCTGACTTTATTCTTCACGTAGTTTAAGTGAAATGAGGCACATTGTCACTAATGAATTACTTAAGGAAATAATCGGTTCGCTTCGTTTCTTTTATTGAAAATGGCCTCTCGATTACTGCGATTGGAGATCACAATATTATTATAGGTACTACACGAGGGAGATATATCCAACCCCTTCACTCAAAAAAACTTTTCATAAGTATTATTAATTTCTAAAACTCCTTTTTTCAAAAGGAACTTTTCGGAATGGAATAAGTTACTTGTGCCAATCTTCAAGCCCTTGACTAACAATATTTCTCTTTATAAATTTTATTATGTAACGTTTTGACTTAGGATTATGATCAACACTATGAATGTAAAATGTAGAGCCAACGGATCTGAAGGAAGTTGGGATAACGTTTGAGGGTGAAATGCGGTGGGGATATTCTCCTAGGACCGTTATGGTATTTAATTTTGAAGGTTTGTCATGGACCCTGAAATATCCGGACCCTGAAATATGAACCAAGATGGAGATTAGGTGCGTATGGTATATACTGTCATCAGGCGTAGAGCCTAGCAGCAGTTTATAATGATGTTGATGGTAATAATATGTTTTGATTTTGGAAGTCTCATTGAAATGAGACGGCGCTATTAAGTTTATCGTGATATTGTAAAAGGCTTCTTTTCGTCATCCAATGCGTGAAAAATTTTGCGAATTTCAATATAAGTCTCCTCAACTTCATGTAATAAATCTTGGAAAAGTGGAGCCATCAAATTCCATTCGTAGAATAGTAGATAGCGGCTTTTGGAAGACTATTGCTTATAGTGAAGAAGTCACATCATACACACTTTACGGTTGTGGAAGTATCATCTAATTGCAGTCATAATTTATCGAGAGGACTCAGTACATATTTCTGGAGTAATTGATTCGCTTCAGCTGTGGTGAATTGCTGTCTGTTCAGAAAGCGAATTTAGCGATTGATTGGATAGAAATAATTGGCAGAAAGCTGAGGCGTATCGTTGCCGACACCCCCGCGAGGTGAGGGAAATGGTAGGGATGGGCGAAGAGGCAAAGGCAGACCTGCAAGCCCTCTGATCCCACGGTCAATGAGGGCCATCGCTGGGAAATGAACGGGAGAAATACATGTTGGGTTACCATATTTTAATGGCAAAATACCGGGACTTATCAAATTCTGAAGCGGGTGAACCGGGCTGTTGACTTAAAGCTTAATCTGATTCAATTCATGTTTTGAAGACACTTAGCGTGTGCAGCGTCACAACTTCGTGAGACAGTGCTTTTAAACGATTTCTGGTAATTGAATCTATGAAATCTTCCCATATAACATTATATTCCTTCTCCCGAACTTTTCTATCAAACCGGGACAACGTAAAATTGAATCATGCATTAAAAACCCGGTCCCGGTCAGAGCGAGATGTATTTTAAGCGTAAATATAAGAGCCTTCAAATGTCATGGTGGAGGAAGATGTTCAAATTCGTTAGCGTTAGGTCACAACGTGATATTCCTTTTGTTTTTGGATTTTACAACAAATGTTGGCGTAGTTTAACGATGTTGGAGATGCACTTGTGCTCCGACTCTAGAGATCTGAAAGAAATGGCGTTCTTCGTGACAGTTGAGATTTAATGAGATGTGTTTTCTCTCCAACCTGGGTGCCTGGACGGCCGCCCAATACTTCTTCAAATACAAACAAACTGATTTACTGAACGTCCACTGTTTCTTGAGAAATTTAAAAGCTATCAGATATAGCTTTCAGAATCACCTGTAATGCATCTCTGCCTTACAGGTAACATTCTGCGAATTTTGAATGGTGTGGTTGGATATTTTGTAATGATATTCGTGAATTCACGAACTATTTTCATCCTCGGTATGTATGATGCAGTTTCGTTATCTTAGCTCCCGAAAGAAATTTCCTTTCCGTCCAAAGGAGAAATGAATTAGTAAGCACTGTGGTCGAACAGCTCAGGGAAATTAGCAACTTTATTAGGTGAGATTGAGGCTTAATTATCGGTTATAGATTTCAAGATTGATCCGCTTCAAATAAATATTCTCTAATTATCGTAGGTTATAACTTAATTCCAATTTAACTACTTGAAGTAAATAATAACGTAACGATATTAATAATAACTTCTTTAATGGAAACAGAAAGATGATCCCAATTACATCCATATACACATAAAACTTCCCTAACAGGAAAAATCTGATTTTACGGGTTACGAACCCTGTACCTTGAGTTTAGAGCGCTAGGACGCTAACCACTCCGCCACCGCGGCCGGTAAATATTAGTACGGTGGTACAAAAGTTATTTCTCGGTCGGGATACAAAGATGACCTGTTTTGGTATCAAATATTTAAAATATGTAGCTATAGTTTTACATTTTTCGATAGAATTCCAGAATTTCTCTGCGTAGAGTAGAGATCTGCCGATCGAGAAATTCTTTTGGTGAAAACCGTAGATGGACTGTGCAGACCTCCGCGCGGTGAGTAGGTACCAGGAGTATTTTTCATTCCAAGCAGAATACTTAGCAGCCTCCTTAAAGGTCTTTATTGAGGGGAGATTGAGACTAAAAAGACTCTTTTTCCATCTTACCTGTCGTCAATGTTATTATTAAAACTTGAATAAATTTGTAAATGGAAATAGAGAGCTCAAAATTCGGTATTTTGTAACGTCCTCCGAAGTAGTAACACCAGGATACACTGTGGCATCTCCCCTGACGGTGAACGACAGCATCTTTGCGCAAGTCTTCTTATTGGTGCGCGACTCCTATGAGACGCATTTCAGAAAGGGTGCCTGGAGGTGTCTTTTCTGCGTTTTCCCTTTGCTCACCTCACTGACTCCTTCATTCTCAGTCGAGTGGCACGGCAGTCGGTTGGCATTCGCCGCACTTCGTATACGCACCTTCTTCACTTCCTCTCCTTGGCGTTATCGCTTTGTGGACACGCTCGCTACCCTTTTGCTAATGCGTCTCAAGTTGCACGCGGCTGACCCCCTGTCCGAAAGGGGTGGGTGCCGTTCTTGCACAGGATGCATGCACATTTTGCGCTGACGCTTTCATCCATTACGTGTCATCACCTCCTGTTCATGTAGCGAGAACAGAGAGGTTCCCAATCTGCGATGGAACCGTATGGAAAGGAATGCGTTTGCTGGATTGCTTCGTTTGTAGGCTGAATCGAGGGAAGGGAATAGGGAATAATTAGGGTTTCCATGGATCCATCTCCTTGGAGCGATCTTGTATCGGAGCGGGGTTTGCTCATACGAAGTACGGAAGCTCTCGGCGTAATCCTTCGAATGAATTTTTTAGGAACGATTCACGAGATGACTCTGTCATCTGTTTACCTCAGAACGAAGCACATATTTTGTTTTTATAGTTACATTTGCAAAATCTCGTGGTAATGCCTACTCCATGATGTAGTGACGACTTTCATCGCCCTGAGTAGAGAGCTTTTCTCCGCTAAGGTAATTTATTAAAACCTGATTATTAAATTATGTAAAAAATAGAAGAAAATCGAAATAAGTTTTATACTTCGTATGCCTGAATACATTCTAAAATTTCATTCTGCTCTGCTTTGATGAGCTGACGAAGATATTATACTACAGAAAATTTGTCTTTTTGCTATTGTAAAAAGACATACTTTACTATAGTAAAAATACGGGAGAAATTGATCGGACACCATTTAAGGCACTATAGTTTACTGAAGACAGTATTTGAAGGAACGACGAAAGGAAGGAATTATAAACGAAAGCTTAGATTGAATTGTGAGAGTCCGGAAATGGTATAAAACTTAGGAAATATCGTGGAAGAAGCCATCGGCAGGGGCAGAACCACTTCGAGCGCTGCAACAAACCAATTCTTGGATCGTCAACCCATGATAATGACTCTTTCTTTCACTTTTCGCCGAATACGAGCGGTGTTTCAAACTGTGAATTTTTTCGATTAACCTTCGATCATCCTCATAATCCTCTTTTGTGACAGCATTTTACAAGGGAACCAATCATGTCCTATTTTCAAAGCGCATGCAAAGTAACATTAAAGTTCAGAATTAATTTCTAAAATTTGCGAAATTTCCCAAGACGAGAACTTTTTGGAAATTTTGATTTCGGCCTCATAATCGCCCCCAAAAGAATTTTCTTTCCTGTTGGCCAGGCTCTGTTGCTCCGCTCTCCTAACTATCCTGTTTCTACAACACCTTTCGGCGCAGAACTAACATCATATTTGAAAGAATTATGCAGCAGGATCCGGGGAAGCCGTAACATTCTCAAAATTGTTCATATTAATATAAATTTAAGATTTCTCCTAATCGGTAATTTCATAGAAGAAATGTGATTCGGAAGTGAAATTTTCTAGGCAGATGTCTAAGAACAGAACGCTCCTCTAGGACTCCGATCCCTGTGTCATTCATTAGCTATCTTCTATGCATTACTACATTTGTAGTTTGGGCTTTCTTAAGGTGTCCTGGTTCAGCTTCGTTTCAGCAGTTTCCCATCATCACATTACTTGAAAGAGGATATTGTGTCAAAATTATTAAAATATTCGTATTTTTTACCTTTATCTCTACATAAATGCAAATCATTCATTCGGTTTCGATGAGCAGTCTTTTACCGATTCATTCTTAGCGCCTCCGAAGCCTCGGCGCTCTGAGCCAATTTAGCCTCATAGCCTCCGTTTCATCTGATCCTATCTATTAATTTGATTATCTAGTGTACAGTAAGTGGTAATACATCAATGAGAATTTTAAACGGCTGCAAATTGGATCCGCCCACTTTTAATTAAGGTAACTAATATTAATTTTACGAAGTCATCTCTCTCGAAGATATATATTACATACTAGTTATAGGTACGTACTTTTTTGAAATAATTGTAGTTTTCACGAAAACAGCTTTATGTAATCGGAGGAAATTGAAGTGTCAAAAATGAGATGGAATAGAAGTTATATTTCCTCCTGTCGGATGTCATCTGGTACAAGCACAGTAAAAATGTCTTGTAATGAAAGCAACATTTCTTTTTTTATGTATCGGAATAATACTGGGTAAAGTTTTTTTAGAAGTAACTTCAGATTCCTCTTAGGTTCATGGAAAGTGACCGAATAAGATGTGCTTACAAATTCGAGAAATATATTCGTCCTTTAAAAGCGTTCAAGTTTCCTAAATTTCTCGTAAAAAATCACAGTAAGTCCTGTCGAAAGCGTCTCCAGTTAGAAACTCCTGATGGTTATTCGACGAGAAACGTGTGCTTGCCTTATGTCCTCAAGAGTGAGCGTCGCTGGCAAAAATCCCATCGAGAGGGATTTCCGTATAAATAAAATTCTCCCGTTCTAGAGTGAACGGGGCACATTCTGTTTTCCTTGCGTACCTGAAGGAACGTCGGCGACCTCTCCCGCCTCCCCTTCTCCTCCTCTCCGCCTACGATCCGGACACCACTCCTGATTCTTAGAAGAGCGGCCTCCCCTTTGCACTCCATCCGCTTCGCCCACCTAGAACTACGATACTCTATACTCCTGGTATCCGCCAAGGAGCTATTCCGCGAAAACACCGCGGATGGCGTGCTACTACCAGCTTCCATATCCGCGTTATTAATGAGAATCGTCTTCCAATAATAGCCGGACGTTTAGTCGACACAAAGCATAACCTACAAATGATAGAAAATGCTGATGCTACAGCGAAGATGATAATGTTGAACTTTTTGTTATGTGACGTTATCGTGTTATTTATTGGTGTATCCAGTGGTTATTAGAACAGTTGATAATTGGGATAGCTTTACTATTAGTTGAATGATGAAGTTTAGCCGATATCGTAGATTATCTGTTTATTTTTCTTAAGTTTTTAGTACGATATCCTGAGATTTATCGTCTCATCCCTTACCTTTTATCTGATGACGTTCGCACTGATGTAACGGATCCGTCAGTCAGATTGATCTGGAATATTTTAATGATATTTATAACAGATTATTAGTAAATAAATAGAACGCAGTAATAAGTGGATCTTATAAGAGGTGAATAATACCCTATTTTAATACGTCAATAACCAATAATTTGTCCTTATTTATCTGTCTTAATACTGTTTATCCCCCATTGTGATTGTACATAAGTCACATAAGGTATGTTCGTATGTTTTCGATGAAGCGCTTAGGAAAGGCTTAATTTCTCGGAAGGAAGGACCATAGATAGTAGGGAAAGTGTCGCATTGGGGTGCAAGTTGATATCTACTGTATGCCATTACCTAATAAAAAATAAGTTCAGATTGCTGGCCGAAATACATTCATAATTCAGTTTCAATTGGATTAACTTATGAAGTAATCTTATCATTTCGATTGTCGTCTATGTATGATGCCAGTAGTATGACTCTTTTCTCTTAATTTCTATTGATACATTCTGTGATGCACATGCCCTAGTGAAGAAATTTTGCTTTCATACCTCTAATCTCGTATTTGTTATAAACTTTATATTTCTATACTTTCTATACTTCTACACTTTAGAGTTTGTAATTTTACGTATCTTCTCTTTTAATACTCGCAGAGAGTGTGAAGAATATTCAAAGCCAGTTTTGCAATGAATGAAAAACTAATAACCCTCGAAAGAAGTATTAAAAACCGCCCATCAAAAAGAAAAGAGGGGGATGTAGAGAAGGAGAAACTAGATGAGTAAAAATTTGAGAACTATGAGAGAGGGATGACCGTGGATGGATCCACAAGTAATGACTCCGATTCCTTAGAAATATTAGAAGGGTTTTAGTGAGGCGTTGACAGTAGATCACGTGTAAATTTTACCTTATATACAAGGTAATCTTAAATGTATTACGTATTGTCCCGGTTGCGCATTAACAAGGTAGGTGTAACCTTTTGTGTATGCTCATTTATATGCAATTAAATGTTCTTACTACGGAATTCCGGGAGACCGAAAATCACTATTCAGTGATTCACAATCTACTATGGAGAGTTTTGTTAAAAATTCAATGCATATTAAATTAATTACTCTGCATTGAAAGAAATCAAATCTAAACAAAAAGTGGGTTCGAGTTAACATGATTTTTAATCGGTAATTCAAAATAAATCATGTCTCATCCACCCTCTTTTAACACGAGAATACGTGCTAACATGAAAATTGTCATATTTTTCATATTGCGGATTATGCAGGTAGTTTTTCCCGTATAATCGACATTCTATTGAGTGTGGATTATGGAATCCTTATTAAAAAACAAGGATGAGTCTGAAGACTAGGTGAAATTTGTGTGTTTAATTCGTAGGCCAAATTCTTCGAAATTTCTTTGAAAAAAATACAAGTACTTTGGCGATGGAGGAAACATTGCCGACGGGCTTCAAAGAGACTTGGAGATCCTGGCTGCTGTGATGGAACAAATTGAAATGTAATTTTTAACTAAAAATGTGTTTTTTTTGCGATGAAAATTTCCTACGAGAAAGAGCTGTCACTATTATTCGATTCGATTCGACTTTTATTAGATTCGTCACTATTATGTAGAGGCCTGTTGAACAAAGCTGTTGAAGAGAACTGAGGATATTCGGATAATTAGTGATATTCACCAAGGTTTTATTTCCGAATATATAACTATGGTGAAGATAGTTACATAGCAACTTAGCGAAACTCACCCTTGTATAAGATGTGCGATAAAGTATATTTTGACGAAAATAGTATTCTCTGGATATTCAGTATAGAGGTTAAGCGATTTTATTATTTTCTTCGCATTAACTCCGTTGAATCGACCTTTGTCATAATTGGTGTAACGGATTTCCCAAAGTTTCCAAGCCCATCGGCCCCTTATGGAATTTTTACTTCGGAAATTAACCTCCATCGAATTATCGGTAATTAATGACTCACTTTCTAGCAGAGCTTTATCGAAATGAAGTGGAGTCCGGACATTTTAAGTTTCACGCCTTTAAGATGAGCATAGAAATATTTAGAAAATTTTTTTATTACAAAATTTCCCTCGTTATTTATTAAAACGCTGTAGTTTATATTCAAGTAGGAAATTACATAATATTACTCATTAGGAGTGTTGGATACTTTTATTATATTCATCTCTTATATCATAATATTGTTTTTTTTAGGCTATTTATTAGGCTAGATTCTGACGCTAGAAAGACGATTCTTTTATTATTGCATGTAATATTTATGTGTCATAATGTCTTAAAAATAGATTATGGTAGAATGTAATGGGCTGAAGACTTATGGTGAAGTTTTCCTATCATCAACTCATTAGTAATCATAGACTATCCATTCTCTCTATTTACACATTTTACTGGTGGAAATCCTGCATGTTTTAAAATGGCGTGAAATTTTGATATCTAAATAAGTCGAAAGTATCGTCAAGTTCAAGTCTATCGAAGCAAGTTCTTGCAGACCTTATGGACATACCGATCGGTCACCGGTAACCCTTTAAGAACCCTCGGCGTAACCTCTCTCAATTCTTAGGGTCAGCGAATATCACCTTCGTAACCGGACGTCTCTTCCCGTTCACCCTAAAGTTCGCGGATTTCAAGCCGTCGTCAAACTCAAAAATAAAAATGAAATCCGAGCGGTCATTCCTTCCTCTCGTTTCTCCATCTGTCGTCCCTCCGAATCTATCTGCTTTTTCCTCACCCCTTTGATGCCCCTCTATGGAACTCGATGGCGGGGCGAGGAGGAGAGAGAAAGAGCGAGGAAAGGAGTTGGCATTCCTGGGACCGTTGACCTTGAGGATGTTGAAATGAAGGTCAGGCTCACCCCCTATCGCCTGAAATGCACTGCGATGCTCCGCTAGAGGGCAGGAGGTGGGGCGAGACGGAGGAGGAGGGATTGTCTGGTGTAGTGCAATGCCTCCTCTCCACCTGTACTTCCTCCTTTACGTCTCATCGATTCCTTAGCCATTTCGATATGCTCTCCCCCTGCCCTTCCTGCCTTCGGTTGCGGTTTCTTTTCCCTGCAATTATTGAGCCCTTAGAGGAGAATGTCCCCTGAAGATTACGTAAGATGTTGGCCCCGAGATATTCCGCGCGTATTTGTTTTTTCGAAGTTCTACGTGTATAGACGCTCTCCACCGACGCAAATGCCCAGGGTATTAATTTCTGTGAAATTTGCCGAAATTTCTGTTATAGCTCCTGCCTTCTTCTCCCTTATTATTAGTTCGTGTTATCTGATTAACTGGGACACCAATGTATGGGTGCAAGGAAGTAGTTCTCCATTTCCTAGCAGAGGAACCTACATCGGATTTTGCGATTTGCCTATATTTACCTATTTTTAATTTATAGCCATCACATGGAGCAGGGTTTCTTTTCGTAAAACACACGTATTTCACACTTTTGCGTAGTGTTGTCACTGTTTAATATATAACTGGTAATATATCACGATATGTATGAGTGTTTTTTTAAACTTTTTCCACATTGGTTTGTAGCGTGCCCTTATAGGGCACGTATTATAACGAGATTATTGCACCTGATACCCCATCAGCCTATACATAACATGCGGGCATAGGTCCACAAGTGCCAAACTAGTTTTCTCTAATACTGAAGGATACTGCGAGAAAGGTCAGGGAAATAGGTGCTAGAGCGAATCGATTCAAGAACTCATTTTTTCCGCGAACGACATGCGAAAGTAATCGATTAGGGAAATAGAGTCATGGTGCATGCACCTTCTGCCACACGCCGAAAGGCAGCTCGCTGGGTGCTTACATAGACATACAATGTTGCTGAGTGCACAATGATTCATTGGTATTTTTTAAACTACAAAACTTTAACTTTTTCATTCCATATTTAAAATTGATTTATTTTCTCTAAGTACTCATATGAGTAATAAGGTTGATTATGTTCCTAATCCACCTTTCTAATATGTGGGGAATTATCAATTTTAACCGATTTTATCTGTGAAAATGTCGTTTTGTGCAGTACTAGTCAACAGTCCCGTTATTTAGTTTTGCCTTTTTTTCCCTTTTATGTACAATTTAGGGTTTCTGTAAATTAGTAATTTTTTAAGTTTTCTGNATGTAGTTGTCGTAATACCTTGGATTTTCTTCGTTTCTCTAATGCAATGTGTGAAGTGCGTTTTACGAATGATAAAAATTGAATTATGAGAAAACGCGAGTGGGTTTACATTAGCTGATATGCGCGATATTCTGTTGTTCTTAACATAAGTATCCATGGGGAATTATCAATTTTAACCGATTTTATCTGTGAAAATGTCGTTTTGTGCAATACTAGTCAACAGTCCCGTTATTTAGTTTTGCCTTTTTTTCCCTTTTATGTACAATTTAGGGTTTCTGTAAATTAGTAATTTTTTAAGTTTTCTGAACTGCATAGATATTTAAAGTGGCTCACTCCACATCCCCTTACGAAAGGTTTTGCCAGCTAAAGATGGAGGGTTAAATTATCCAGCCAGCCTTTGGGCGGAAGACTAAGCATATTTATTCAAACGTGGTACCGACAGGCGAAATCGGAGGAAACTTTTATGATAAAACTTTTCTAGCACTTTGATTCTAGGTTGAAATCAATTTAACTCTAAAATATATCTTTTAAAACATCAGTAAATGCATTCTTCCCTACATACTGCAGTCAAACCTCGTTGCAGAAGCAACTAGTATTTAATACCCTTTACCCAATTCTCGATACAGCGCCAATTAAAGCACTTGCATATAATTTTGATTTGTTTTACACTTTCTAATGGATAGATACGCTTGATTTCCCCATGTTTTCTCACGAGAAAATTATAAAATAACTCACATATCTTATTTCCAAAATAACTGCTGATAGTAATTTTTTGGCGAATTTGTCCGTGTAAGGGCCATTTAATGTATATGTTAGAGGCGCAAAAACGGTAGCGGTAAATCGAGGATTAACTGCACAGAATAAATCCTTTTATATCTATAGCCAGGACCTAAAGGAGGGTGGGGAAACGGGCATTTGCCCTTGGGGAAAATTCTTTTGAGGGTGTAAAACCGAAGTTCAAAATTTACCCAAAATTTCTTCGTCTTAGTGAGAAAAATGGAATATTTTTGTTCCATTTTTTTATTCGGTAATACGAGTGATAGAATTTATGAGCTTGTAAAACTGCTGCTTTCGTTAAATAAAATTACCATAGGATGTCACAAAATTTTCTGCCCAAGGCGACTAAAGTCAACACAACGACTCTGTCTTTACCTTCCAATATGCTTTATCGAAATGAAGTGGGGTCCGGACATTTTAAGTTTCACGCCTTTAAGATGAGCATAGAAATATTTAGAAAATTTTTTTATTACAAAATTTNTTTGTTCCATTTTTTTATTCGGTAATACGAGTGATAGAATTTATGAGCTTGTAAAACTGCTGCTTTCGTTAAATAAAATTACCATAGGATGTCACAAAATTTTCTGCCCAAGGCGACTAAAGTCAACACAACGACTCTGTCTTTACCTTCCAATATTTATTTTTGTCTTTCGAATTCATCTACTAAAATCATTTTAATAACGGATTTTCCTATCTTATTTCCACTACAGTTTGATTTTCATTTAGTCTATAATTTTATTTTTCTCGAATTCTTCTAAATATAGATAAATCTCTTGGAGATTTTAATTATTTAAAAGAAATCAATCTTTGTTGAAATAACATACCCAGGACAATGCTACATATATTTCATCATATCCGATTGTGTTACAAAGTTGTCTGTAACACTTTGTTGTAAAGCTCTTCTCTTCAGACTTTTAGTTAAATACTGCTTCGAGGTCATTTCCGGTTTGGTGCTTTAATTCTGTTAGAATGAGGCTAAGTTTAGGACTAATTTGTAGAATTTATCGAACCACTCCCAACAAATACTTCTCTTTGATTTCCGTTTCATAGCGACCGCTTTTTATTTTACCTTCGTCAACAATTTTGATTAGTGATCAGTAAAAAGTTTCAGTGGTTTTGTCCGATGTGACGGCGCGTGGAAGAATGACTTCCGTTCTCTGTTCGTTTTGGGTGGCGAATTTTTTGGTGTTCCGGGTGTTAAATCCATTAAAGTGGCACTTCTTTTTTTGTTGCGCATTGTTTCGTTTTATGGGAACATCATTGCATCAGAAAATTCCTATATTCCTCCATTGTATAATTTATTTCGGACCCAACAATTATTGATTTATGTTTTGCTGATTTTTCCTGTTAGATAGCTAAAAATACATCTAAATTCATCAGTCCCAGGGATGATCTTCAACACCTAATCATACCAATAGCTTTGGGAAGAGATTGAGGCAACTAGGCAAGATGAAGAGTGGAGTAGTTTGCCCTTACTTTTCTCCAGTCTATCCAGTGTTCTACCAGTGGAAAAAATCCACATAAGTGCAGTAAAGTGGAGAAGTTTTCGAAACTTTTCTCCCTTCCTGCAATGTATTTATTAATGGAATTAAAAGGGCTTTGTTTAATACTTAATATGACAAAAATTTTTAGTTTGTAAATATTGTAATAACGTAAATTTTATATTTTGGAAATGTTATATTTTATAATTGTATTGTATGACGTACTGCCTTCGGAAGGTTTTGGGGGGTTTTCCTCCCGACTAGTGTGAATACCAGGCAGTACCTTATTGTTCATCTCCCCCCCAACAGTGACTACCACCTGGCCTGGTGCCTATTAGTAGTCTGAAAGAATAATAAATAAATAAATAAAAGAGAAATAATGCAAAAATGAGCCCACGAATAACTCTCCATATCATTCAGTAATGATCGATCAGAATGAATGCCATTAAAAGCATCAGACTTTACCTTGTCTCCCTTATATTTTATTAACTATTTTTTTTCTTCTTTTTCTAGGAACTTGGCTATTGGAATAGGGATACAGAATTTTCCTGAAGGTCTGGCAGTCGCTTTACCTTTACAGGCAGCTGGATTTTCTACCTGGCGCAGCTTCTGGTAATTACGGTGGTTCTGTTTTGTCTGACATTAGCAAATTAGTTAACCTTCTGTGATAACTCTTGTTTTTCTAGATCTTGCATTCTACAAAAGAAGAAATTGCAACTATATCGCAAAAATTTGTCATCCAAGTCAAATTGACAGCAATTTTTTTAGGAAAAATCGGTAGTTGATTTAATTTAAATGAACCGCGTAATGGAAAGCTGGCACTAAGTATTAAGGCTCGTTTTAGCATTTTATTCAAAACGGATACTATATTATGATGTAAATAGGTTTAAAATAAAAGATGGTATTTGAAGAAGAGATTTTTTTGCATGGTACGCTTGCATAAATGATATTTATGTAGTTGTCGTAATACCTTGGATTTTCTTCGTTTCTCTAATGCAATGTGTGAAGTGCGTTTTACGAATGATAAAAATTGAATTATGAGAAAACGCGAGTGGGTTTACATTAGCTGATATGCGCGATATTCTGTTGTTCTTAACCTAAGTATCCAGCTTATACTTATCATATGTTTAATTAACAACATACAGTATATTACATATTCAATGAGATTGCTTTAACATAAGAAAAATCAATTCTGGAAAGCCATGGACTTTTGGATATCCTCACAGTTTCCACTGTAGGATATACCCTACCCCAGAATTATTGGGCATTAAAATCTCATTGAAAATTAGCATAACGGAAATTTTTTTTTCTCTTCTATGTCTATGATCACAGTATTTTTTCTGTTATCAGTTATGAACCAGTCTCCTCGTAGAATCTGCCATTTCTAAACTATTAATCGCTAATTTTTTTCTTTGCTGGGTACTCCTGAGTATTTTTTGTTAGATATGGAACTTGCGGGTCAAGTTTTGCGAAAGGACAGCACATTGAATTGAAGTTCCCTGCCGCAAAGATCTCTCGAAACCCGTCTTTAGTCCCCTTTCAAAAGCAAAATTTCCGAAAGCCGGAAATTCAATCCGGTCTGCCGAGGTCTCATCTTTCATAATTTTTACTGGATTTCCGTGCTTCGACAAATTTCACTTCTCCCTTAGTGCGGCGTCCGATCTCTTTTTCCTCTTCCCAAATTCTGTCCACTCCCATTATCATCCTTCCGCTTCGTCGACAGGTTGGGACAACTGAGCGGTATGGTAGAGCCTTTGTTTGGACTAATCGGTGCCGCCGCCGTCACAGTAGCAGAACCCATTCTGCCGTACGCCTTGTCCTTTGCTGCTGGCGCCATGATCTATGTGGTCATGGACGACATCGTACCGGAAGCAAGCTCTAGGTGAGTCATTATGCTTAAGTAGAGTTATCATATTATAACGGGAAGTACACGGTGCTTATCAAATTTTGATGCGGAAAAAACCGGGATCGCTAGCGTTGTTTACTGAAATAACGGAACTAATTATGTACTACGTTGACGAGTTCAGTACCGATTAATTTTTGGAAAAGCTTCTGTCAGTAATCAAGTCTTCTTTCCTGAAGACTATCCCAGTCGAGGGACTTAATCATAGCCGAAACACAGCAGTCGAACCTGTACTGTACGCTCGCAAACCGAGTTGCTCTATGTAAGACCATCTCTGAATCGGAGACTAATCCTATTTCTTGTGGACCCCAAATTGCACTGCAGTATTTGAGGAAAGTTTAAAAGTTAAAAGTACTCTATTTCTATTAGATTTAGATTTGTACCCCGCCAGCCGCCAGTGGCGTATGGCAGGGGGTGTATTAACACCTTCCCTAATCTACCCTATTAGATTCTCTGATGCTATGCGGAAAGAACAACCAGAAGTATTTGATTGTCTATGGACATCTACTCAGAATTCCAAGACTAACCGGCAAATATCCTTAAATAGAAGGTTGTTTGGGGTTTTATAGGTGATGATACTGTTTCAGAAAATTAATTTCTCGTACGGGTGACTTTTGTTACAATCTGTTACAATGACAATTTTATGAAAGATCTTTGTGAATTCCGTGTAATTTAGTGGATTTACGTGTAAGTAAAATGCTTCTGGAGTTTCTGTGCACAAACGCAGTGCCTTCATCTATTATGTTTTGAGACAAGAAAAGTTCCGAAAGGGTAATCTTCCCCCCAATCACTCGCTGCCGGGTTGGTTGAATAAGTGAATTGATTAATTTAGTTTTGGGAGTTTTTAGGATAATGGGGAATGTACTAGAGAAACCAGCCATAATCGAACCGAATTTTTTTCTGAATAGTCGAAACCGGTACCCGAACAAAAAATTGATACTCTTGAACCTGAACCGAAATTGGAAACCGTTATTTATTGTGTTCTGGTAAGCGGTTCATTTACATCTTAAGTTTAACGGTGGTTATATTCGGTGACTATTATTACGGTGGTTATACAATGGTGACTCATGATTCATTAATTAACATTTATGTTTAAGAAATTGACCTCATACTGTGTTTATTACCGTTAAATCACAAATTAACTAAAGAGCTACTCGGAATTTAAATAAAATCAAAAGGATTTCAATGTTTCATGTTTGGAGCGGCAAAGCCGGTTTGAACCGGTTTGACTGTGTCTGCCGGAAAGAAACCGAAAAAAATTGGCGTTTTCATCGAACCGGAGCGAAAACCAGAACGAATTTAATTACGGTTCGATGCCCTGAATTGTACTGACTGCAGATCATGTCGATTTTGCCACACTTGAAGCGGTATCTCACAAAGAAATTGTCTCGTCTCATTAAAACAGTAATGTTTGTCTTCATTCTCTAGCTTCGTGTCGAGATGTGAATGATTTCTGTGTCGTCTTGTTTGGATAAGCGGGCTATACGATCGCGTAACGGGAGGATCAATATGCATTTAGTATGTACCACCAAAAAAATTCTTCCCACTTCACGCCTCCGACCTAAAAATTGGAATTGTCATTCACACGTGTCGATATCCCGAATGGGAAAAGAAAGCAAAACGCGAGAAATGGCTCGGCCTACAAAATGCCTTCGTTTCGCCAAGATGCCATGAGATGACATCATCGGTGGTAAATTCAGTTTGAATCCTTCCTCCATTTATTCGCCATAGTGCTTCTTTCCTAAGTTTTTGCAGCAATCGTTTCCTTACTCACAAATAGTACTTTCGTATCTCCTGTGGAGAATATGGAATGTCATATCATATCAAAGTAGTAAGCCCTGAAGAATTCACTTCATGCATCGATGAGCCGTATGTAATTCAGGTATCTTGTCTTCGTGTTTCCATTTGGTGCATCAGCGAAGATCAATCCAAATTTTGGAATGCAGTGTGCTGTTTACCGTGGCTAATACTTTCAATCTAGGGTTCGAGGAAAATGAGCTAATGTATCGTTTATATGTAAACGTTTATCGAGTTTTCTTTACCTGCAAAAGAGGAGAATAGTCGGCCTTAATGCACAGCGAGGTCCCTCAAGTCAACTTAGATCCAATATCGGTAGTAGTAGTATTGTTGAAAGTGCTTCGACAGCTTAGGTCATTTCGCACTTAGGCTCCCACCGGGAATCGAACCTGGGATCGCTTTCTCCGAAGTCGAACGCGTTGCCCACTTGGCTATCCGGGAGCCCACCCAATATCGGTGTCTGATGCAAGGAGTAGAGGTCTGTCAGGGCCCCAATATTCCGTTCAAGCCCAGCTCAAACCATTCATAATAGAAAAAGGAATAAAAATAGATCCTGAGTCCAATATGATACCAAAACTGATTGGGTTTTGCGGCTTGAGTCCGACCCTAGCCCGCATAGCCTTTCTGGGATTGTGCTCGGGGCAGAATACTAGGTAGTTCGAGGCGGCTTATTGGGTTAAAAAGCATGTACATAAAGTTGTTTATGAATTACGTGTTGGAAGATTAGATTTAGTAAGTGAACCTTGGAAAACCCGGAATAGCAAAGTTGAACTCTGGGCCAGTGATTTATCCTCGTCAGCATAAATAAAGTGTCTTTGCATTGTCAACAGAAATTTGAGTTTCCGATGGTCTTCAGTGTGGGTTGTTAACATGGCTTTACCAGTATGTGTGGCTTATTCAACGTCTTATAAACGTTTCTAGTGCCTTAGGCCAAAATGGACACAATTATGCTTCAGTTTCGCTGTTACGATTGATTTGCTGGTCATAGAGCTCTTTATGTCCATTTTTTTCGCTCAAATACGCTCTGGTGAGCTAGATTGAAGCACCGCTGGCAATCCCCCGAATACCCAAGTTTGGTACAGTAAATAGCAATCGAAGTTTCTACAAAGAAAGATCCATGCATCTTATAGCTATCCCAGAGCCAAGTGGAGTACAGCAGGGATGGGACATTCTGTGTTTTCCATTTGCTTATTTGTTTGCAATTCCTAGGCTAGAACGGCAGTCAATATCATTCTCTTGATTTTTTTCTCAATCCTCCTGGAATCATTCTTTCTCGCTTCTTCGACCCTTGTTTTCAATCGGAAATTTCTTTCGGGGAATGTGTATGTGCTACCATTTTCTATTCGCCCTCTTCACACAAACATCTCTCCTTTCTATCCTCCTCTCTCTCATTCCACTCGCCCTCCGTTGATGCGTAGGAATTCGAACATTCTTTGACCGGTAGTGCGGCGTTGCCGATTTTCTCGGACACGACCCTCATTTTGCCTTTGCAACTCCCCCGCCTCGTCGTAGCTATGGTCATGGAATGAGGAAGAAGGAAGAATAGAAGAAAGGGATGTAAAGCGAAAAAGGATAAACGTAAGGGATAGAATGGTATAAAGGGAAGAGCGAACATTTAACTCAGGGTTAGGTTGGCTTTCTCGTGGAGGTCCATTCTGAAAGTGTGGGAAAGGGGTTGAAAAAATATTCGTGGGATGAGGTCGTGGTGCATAAATGGAAATGTTTGGGTCGAAAGATGTGCAACAGGTTGCAGTAGAAGGGGTTTCTTTTGATGGCGAACGAAGGGGGGATAATCCATGGGAGAGGAGTTGAGTGGATGAAAAGGTAGCTGAGGGAGATGTAAGGAGAAGGAATGTGAGCGGTGAAAGGCTCTCCGAGAATCTTCCCCAAGAATTATTTTTCGCTCTTGCAAAATACGAGCCTCTGCGACTATTAGGGTTTGTTGTCAAATTTTTGACTGAAAGGAGGATGTGGTGTAAATTGCTTCAATCAGGCTTAAACGAGGAAAATATATTTCAGATTTTCCGTACAATAAAATAAGAAATGCTATTATAATGGCGTCATGGTATCATACTTTATCATACATCATCAATAGTATCATGCTTGTTTCCGAAAGTCTGAGAGGAAATATTACATTTCTGGTGCTTGTTGCGATTGGTGCGTAAACTTGTATTATCTTATTGAATTAAGCTCATTAATCTCCAATATTAGCTTCATTATTAAGCGATAAGGATCAAGGGTGAGGCAGTCACTTAGCATGTACATACAAACGTGAGCCTTAAAATCCAAGGATTAACATAGGTGAAAAATATCGACATGACTGGGATTCAAACCAAGGTTTTCCTCTTCCGGGCAAATGCTATAACCGCTGTACGAGTATTAATTTCGCGTGGTGGTTAAGAGGATTGCTTACCTTACTGGAAAGTTGAAGACCTGGGTTTGTAGCCCCTTTACATCGATATTGTTTAGCTTCTATGTATCTTTTGGTATCGAACGTTATTTTTCAACGTTATCGATCTGGAATCTTGCACCCCCAAGTCTTGCAAACTTCCGAAACTCTGCGTTACAAGAGGTGGCCCGCGGAAATCAATCAGGAAGTTTTTTCTAACGTCATTTGGTCCAATAGAATCTCATTTTATCCTCTCCATTCATAAATTCGAAGAGTAGGTCAAGATACGACAGTTTCAACATGCTCCCTATTTTTGTACGAATGAATATTTTCACACCTAACTTTTTAAGATTAAAATAATCTAAATATGATTGTTGATATTTAATATTATTATATTGATCTCAAAGTAAGAGATTCGGAAGTTTTGCGAGGGTAAAATATTTATTACCTGGGTTTTAACCGGACAACCGTTCATCTGCACCTATGTATAAAAAATTTCCAATTTTAGTTCATCTTTTTATTCCTACTAGAGCAAGGGTGAAGAACTTATGGCACGCGTGCCCAAAGTGGCACGCGAGAAAATTCTCTTGGCACGCGGAACTCTTGACGACGGGATCCTTGTCACGTATTCTTCACTTGAAAAATGAAGCCCGATAGTAAATAAATGTGTGCTCTGTTCATAGATAATGATAATAAATTATTACTTACGTAAGTTATACTATCTTAATTCCATCATTGGCATAATAAAACAAGTAATATCAGCAAATCACTACATTGTTTGGCACCACTTTGGCATGAAAGTCATTTATATTTATCAAATAAGGCACTGTTACCAGAGAAAGTTAGCCATCCATGCCCCAGAGTTAATGAAATCACAGAAGATTTCCCACCAGCTGCTGCTGTTAATCTTGAATACACGGTATAGTTAGGCGTATTTTTCCATGGGAGGCCTCCACTAAAAGATTTCATGTAATAATATAAAGAAAATGTAGCAGATGTGAATAAAGCTCATATTTCTCATGATGTGAAAGGACAGCCTCATGATGTGAAAACAGCTTCGCTTCATAAGTAGTACTTATGAAGCGAAGCTGTTAATTTTTCACAAATGTATCGGAAATCGTTTCAAGAATTAGTTTCATAAGGAAATACTTGTAAAATCGCAAGAGGGGCATGCTAAGCCTGTAAGTCATCTACTATGAGGGTGCGCTTGAGGTCAAGATTCCCCTGGAGATAATCGCATTGTATTATACCTTTGACTCTGTAATCGGGAGACGCTTAACTTTCCAGCGGTATATATTGGTTAAAGATACAGTAATGGAGCTCAACCGAAAGAATTCCCAGATGAAAATTTACGGCGAAATTATTCGTCATTACCCATTGTTGGCATTAGGGCATGACGAGCAGCGGCGTAACTATCGGGTTGCAGGAGGTGCAATGCACCACGGCTCACTCTCCGGAGGGAAACGCACTCATTCAGCAACCAAGACCGAGCCAGCCGTTTTAATTTTTACACATCGAAAACGAGATCGATTTCTGACATCCTTTAAGTCCTGCATAACTCGTTAGTGCCGCCGACAGGTGTGTTTAAAACTCCACCAGTAGCCGCAGAATCGGACTTTTTGAATTTATAGATAGATCGTAAATAAATTAGAAATATTTTAGCCAAGAACGCTCGATAACGATAATTATTTGACTCCTCGATTACGTCGACAATTTGTACCTCAAGGGTGCAAACATTTGTCTTTCCTATAACATTGGTTTAATACGGTACTGATTCATTTTATCCGGATGAATATAGCATTTTCTGATGAGATTGAGGCAAAGTCTCTTTTTCCATCTAACCTAACGTCGTTATTAATATATCCAAATAAGATAAATTGTAACGGAGGTGAGGAAATAAATCCAAAGATTTCAGTATGTGAATTGTAAATGAAACTTAAGAAAAAGTAATTACCGGAAAATCCTGCTAAGATGGCGAGTGTGAAAAACTTACACGAGGTATAGTAGTAAATTTATTGAAAAATAACTTTGAGATTTCCTCGGGAAATTGCGGTTCAAGAAGAACGAAAAAAGACATTGCGAAAGCCGATGGGAACAGTAAATTGAAAATTGACGTCAAAGACTTCAACTAGTACTTGTAAAAAGTTTCGAATTCTTTGAGATAATTAAATGAGTGAATGACTTAGATCTAAAATCTAAATATCTTTTTTATTTCATTTCTTTGATTAGATTTATATTTTAGACATATCATTACAGACAGTTGAAAGTTGAGTGTAGTGATTGCTTACAAACACCGATTTGACTACCTATTATTGTTTTTGCTTGTATCACAGTGGCTTTATGCTTCCGTTGTTTTTGTTAATATAGTAGTTATAATTTTCAGAGCAACTTTTGAGTAAGCTATTTTTGTTTTCATGTACGAACTGTCCCAGGTGGAAATGTTGGTCTGTAATTTTAATTATATTTGCGGTCTTTTAAGATTTGGTGATCGTTTACATTCATTTTTCAATTGAGCATAACCGTTTCTTGTAGATGCCGTAAGCCGTCCTAGTCTGTACGTACCAAACCTTGGCTCAGTAATTTGACTGGTACGCTGGTGGAATTTATCAGTTTGAAATCCTTCCCAATTAGCATTCGAAATCTTTCACAGAAGCATAAATTGGCATGAGTTGTTACAGACAACACAATATTATTTTTATGAGAAAAATTTAACGGGTGTTCCCAAATAGTGGTGCACGTACCTCAGGGAGTTAACGCTTGGGATTCAGTGTCTGAAACTAAGTTAAATTATGTCTGAAGTACATTCTTAAATGGCTCATTCCTTTCTCAACACTTTTTCCTGTTGCATATGTCGAGTTTCCTCTGGAACCAAGCTAGTTTTATCAACAAGGAACGTTATTACTAAAACATTTCATTAACATATACATATTTTCTGATTTTGTAAAAGGCATTGGCTTAGAGGCTGTTAAAGGTTACTCATTTCGAAAAAGTTGAGCGACGTTGAATGTTCTATGTCCCGTTGTAATTTAGAAATGTGTCTGCAGTGTCTTAGGTTTTTCAACTTTAAAATTATCAGTGATTCTATTTCTTTTTCTTTCGACTTCTTTTTCAAATTCATAAGGTATTCCAACAAGAGTTAGTAAGGGCCGACTGTCAGTCCTTTTCCATATAATGTCTCAGTAAATTTTGCACCTCTGTGAAACACCACAAACTAGGACTCATCGAATGAATTCGATTTGCTCCAATTTTATTCGCTTGGAGGCTAGAAGATAGAACAGATTTTCTGCATTAATTTTCGATATATTTAAATCTTTTTTTCTCTCCGAGTTAGCAACTGAATCCATGAGCTCTCTCTTTTCAATGGTCGCTTTTCCTAGACGAATGTTTTTGATTCAGATGGGTTAATAAAACTGCGGTTTTTTCATCTCCCAAACAGTGGTAACGGGCGTCTGGCTACCTGGGGATCCATGGTGGGCTTCGTGGTGATGATGGCGTTGGACGTGGGACTGGGTTAGCAGAGATATTTCCCGCAGCTTTCCGGAGGTCTCACCGCACCCCCGCCCTCCATGCGTCTTCCAATCTGCTTCCGGTGCTGCAGCGAGATAGGGAGAGGAGCCGACAATTGCGCAGCGGCACCCGCATTCTCTCTCTTCCTCGCTCTCTGCATCAGCAGGGAGTTTGTTACGGAAACGCTCCATGATGCAACATTGCGAGTGCGACATTGTTTGCACAGCAAACGTATTCACGTGGAGCGTCTCCTGCGCGACAATTCCTCTTCGTCTCGCAGTAGCGGTTTTTTCGGAAAGTGATTCCAGCTGTGATAAAACAAAAGACGGTAGCGGCCGCTTCGAATCTCTGATACATACTTATTCGGGAAAATTTGAGACGTGATCGAAAGATTACGGCGTTGGATTCAAGATGGCGTCTGTCCGGCGCTGGAGGTCACTTCGTGTCTTTCTAGACAAGCGATTTCTTCACCGTGCTGCTGATCACGTTAGAAGCGCAGAGAATGTGCTTCTGCAATAGTGCAATATGGTTGATGCAGTTCTCGCCAATTTATCCCGGGCATCCCACCGCTTCGTCTTTCTTTCAGAATTCTTTTCGGCCGCCAAGCCTTGCGTTTGACGAAAACCGTTTTTATCTATGTTGCGAGAGTGCTTTGCGGATTAATTCAAGAGGACTGCTCCATTGAGCAGTTATCTATTGTGGACTATTGGGTCTCAGGGGAGATAATTATTTTTTGAAAATAGATTTATTTTCATACTTTGGGCATATTGTAGATCATGAAGTACTTAAAGTTATTAATCATTAAGTATGCGTGCAATTGCTGATCTACTTTTTATCTTCGTTAAGGATCCTTAAATGCTGCTTCACAAGTTTAGGCAAGGTAGTCATGAGTTACTTTTCACACTGTTGTCGTTTACATTCCATTGGGTTTTCATATAGATTTTAGGGGTTGGGTAGTGATATTTTCACATGGGGAAATGTACAGACATTGATTTTGAAATTTTTTTGTGATATCTAACCGCGATTTTTGCACTTTTTCATAATTGATAGGGAGCCGTTTCCCTCGGAAATTTGAAATAATATATGCATTTCGGAAATGTATGAAATTATTCAATTGGTTTTTATCTATTATGTTGGATAATTATTATCCAGGTCCATGCGGCTTTCAGCAATAAATATTGAGATGAAGAGGGGGTCGAAGATCTTTTCTGAATCATTCGGAGGAAGTATTCTTATTTGCGCACAGCATAATTGGTACAAATCGTGTCGTAATATTCTCTTCTTTTCCCCTTTGGTACATTTTTTTAGGCTGTGATCATTCATCTGTTTTCCATTCTAGTGTTAGTTCCCATTTTAGTCGCAATTGTTAAATAACCTGTAGAATCATGTAAGCTGTTTTTAATTTTAATTGTATGGTAATGCGCGATTTTTAAACTTTGTCTTGTAGTTTGAGATAGAACCTGATTTCAAATGTACTAAAAAAGATAGTAAATCCCAGGTTTTTGCGGAGTTTAAGCTTGATGAATATGCTCCAAAAATGCGACTGCCATTTTGAACTGCGTGGTTAATGTTAGCTGCGTTTGCAATTAACGTTTTTTATTAGCACTTTTGGCCTGCGAAGAAGGAGAAAACGTTAAAATTTTTAAATTTCAGTTTTCTCCTTTCGATGGCCGAGTGTTTCTTGTTATTGTTGTTGTTCAGGTTTCACATATTTTTTTACCGATTTCGGTGCATTTTATCGCTTCACTTATGCGGGTGCTCGTAGAAATTGATGAGGTAACATCGGAAAGTACTCGTATTTTCAACTTATCAGCTCTATCCCCATTTATACGTTCGTATAAACTCGAAATTTATGTGATCCATCTTCCATAATAACGTCGGCTAGTATTGTTCGTTCAGAATATTCAATACTTTTCTACGCCTTTCGGAAACCTCAATATATCTGTGCAAGTTATTTCGATGTGATGTTGAAGATACTATTATAGACGTTTCTTTCCATTTCCTCCTCTCTCATCAAATTCAAGGCATCACTTTTTAATAAGATGTGTTCATAGTGTGTTTACCTTGTTGTCTATCCACAATTCAATAGAACTACGCAGAATTTCTTTACGATCCTCCTCTGTGAACTTCATTTTATTTTTCATCAAGCATGGGGTTTCTAATCAAACTGCTGCACGTATAATTCAGTATATTTATTTTTGGGTCTGATCGAAGTTGCTTTTTTGAGTTATTTGTTGAAGTTTCCTAGAGTTAAACGTTGATCGATTCGACGTATACGCTAGCTTGAAACACGGGAATGTTTTTCCTGGCTGGGTTAAAGAATGGTAGTCATAAATTAAAAAGGGTGGAAATTTTGCACATGATAAGTACATTTTTATCGGTGGACTGACAATATACTACTGGGTATACCGACCTGCTTTCTTTTGTATGTTAGGAGAAAATCAAATTGGTCAATTTCTGTTTCCATTTTGATCTGAATGTATTTTACCTTTCATTAAGTTCTCTTAAAGCGCGTACTCTACTGAGTTTCCGAATTATAGTGTTCCTGGTACCTCGAATTCAGAGGCAATCATTACTTTCTTATGAGATATTTTTAAGGCATTTGTTGTCAAAATCGGCAATGCTATATTTTTGAAATAGGGTTTGGGAAAACCCTTGGTTTTTATCAAGCATTGAATCTGTTATATATGTATGCATGTTCACCATGATAAAAATACAAATTTACTTCATGTTTATCGCTTTTTTTATTGCGTGACACCGTCATGCTCGTTATCCAGCATTTGCACTTTTATTTACTTTGATTACCTATAATTTAATAGAACACCTTTAATTTCAGAAAGTTTACGTCAGCATTTTGTGTAGTCATTCCTGTACGTTATAAAATGAATTACTCAATTTAGGTTATCAACCAATCACACATCATCATTAAATAATTAATCTTCTTTAGGTCTTCCTAATTAATAAAGCTAATTTCTTTCTGATTCCAGCTGAATTTTACTCTTTTCTTTTGGGCTTCCTCCATGTACAGCAGTGCTTCCCAAAGTTGGCGCTACCGCCCCCTGTTGGGCGCTGCAGCGATCCAGGGGGGCGGTGATGGCAACGGGTGCATTTGGGGGGCGATGGATAACTGTAAGGGGGCGGTGAAAGCATAAAAGAAAGAAGAGAGATTTAGAAAAATTTATTTATGTATTCCGCTCATAACGCTTAATTTTTCTTTGAACAACGTACTGGACGTTGGCTCAGTTCCCGCATACTCTCTCACTTGCATTGAGGTATGTGCAATCGCGCACTGCTACTGTTCATGTGGTGCCACTTTGGGGGTGGCAAGTAATGCGACGGCACCGGGACCCGCGCTAACAGGGCCCCGCGGATTTCGATTACAAATATGTTACGAATTACGATCACGTGAGAGATTTTGTGACTTCGCGAGGGCCTCACAGAAAAAGTCATGGAATGACTTGTGAAAGCATAATTCAATTAACTTAATTCAGCTTTAAGAGGCCAACCGCAGAAACTTTCTTTTACCATTTAAATTAAGCTTAAGAATTTAATACGTAAATGTAAAACCTAATTTCACCGTTAAATTGATTTAAAACTGCAGCTTGGAAGCGTTTTTACGCGCGATCGTTCATAATTTCAAACTTCAATGTTTCTAATTTACACCTTTCTTTACTATATTTTACGAAAAAGGTAGAAAAAAAATAATTTCCAGGGAGGCGCTGAGTAATATTTTTTCTGAAAAGGGGGCGGTAGGCCAAATAAGTTTGGGAACCACTGATGTACAGTATAGTTTTTGTTCATAAAAATTTATTTATATGCTCAATATATAGTTTTCCCAGAAAGAAAAGGGCATTCTTCGTTTGTATATAATAGATATTTCATGATCTATTAACAACCTTTTCATTTCTATCCAACCAATATCGTATGGTATAATAATGTAAATGATATATTAAGATGTGAACTATAACGTTGGTCTTAGTTTAATCTTTTCTCCAAAAGAAACCTTTTTTTCCGATTCCTCCGGCAATCTTTTTGAACATTATTTATCATCTTTTAAAATATCTTTACTTTTTCACTTTTAGGTCGAAATTTTATTAGTCCTGTTTCCGCGGATTTTTACCTCCCCTCTTCTTTTAATGTGTTTTACGCAATCTGAATGCCAACATTAAGTTGTATAGATTTTCCGAAACCACCTAGTCTTTTTTTCTGAATAATTTCTGTAAATATCATTTCAAAGAGGTTAGAAGAAGGAGAGGTCCTTGGACATGGACCTCGCCTCACCAATTACGTTCTATCTATCCATCAGAATTACACTTCTCAGTATTTAGCCGACAGTCTATAAATAAGTAGTTCAATTCTAATACACTCTCTAAAGATAAGAAAAGACCACCTGGAAGAAAGTGACAGAAATGCCATATTTGATCGTCACACTACCAGAGAGTAGTTCATGCCATGATCAGCGCAGCAGGCTGCATCAGATAGCAGACAGCAAACCAGGAATCTCGTAATCAGGCGTGTAATGCTGGAACTTTCTGAGCAGTTTCTCACCTCCAGAGCCAGTAGTCGTTAGTTTTCCTCGTCATACAGGGCTCCGTCTGTTTTTGCTTGGTTGTCAGCATACCACGACTTCGTAGACGTGCACCGTTCGTGCAACTGACGGCGTTTCAGCAAGGTTCTACGGAGGGTCTTCGTGAGGCCGGATGGTCAGACCAAAGATCGCGCATCGCATCGAATCTGAGGTGTCCACAGTGTATCGATGTTGACGCCGGTGGTCAAGAAGAGGTGCAATTGTCCGTCATCCTGGTTTCGGACAGCTAAGATGCGCGGATGCACGTCAAGACTGTAGCATTTTACAGAGCGCCATATCAGACCGCAACAAAACGGCAGTACAAAATAGGGGCAGTGCTACTCCAGGGGTGTCAGCGAGGAGCTGACCTTTAACCATAATACTTATTTTTGATTCAAATAAAAAGTCATCTTATTTCCGTGATACGACCAAAAGTTTTTATTTATGAAACAACATTTTCTCAGTAACGGATGGACGTAATGATGCGAACTTTCGTCTAGTTATGAAGTTCTCGATAGGAGTTTTCATAAGTTATAACTAACGTCAAATACAACGTAGCAATTTAGTTCACACGAATGTATATTTTTAGTGAACGGTTATGCGACCATGCAAAAAACCGGCAGGGGTTACCGATGGACTTTTCGCTTGATCGTCCTGTTTAATATAAATTTGCATAAAATAAATCGCTATTTGTATTCGTTGAAAATTTAAAAATGCCTGTAAAATAAAAGCGCATTTTTGCATTAATTGGTTACACGCAGGATTGAACATGCTAAAATTTGCAGTAACTTGTTTTTCTGCGGAATACCTAGTTTAGTTCTTATTCTACCCCAAACTTGAGAATTCATTATGGAAATCCGGGAGTAGATAAGCAGTTAGATCGACACCAAGCAGTATGCAAGTCAACAAAAGGAAAGACAAATTCAGCTACAATTTCAAGGTAAAAGTTATGGCGGTACCCACTCTTCTACATGAATTGCAATGCCGCGTAATGATAAAACGAAAGTTGAGTGCAAACAGCTGAGGGGTTTCTCTTATTGATGACAGTGCTAGATGGAATGAAAGAAATGGTTGAAAACATTAGGCAAATCAGAAAGCATTGGATGAATGGATGCCCCATGTAGAACGGATGAAGGAAGATTTCCTTCCCATGGAAGCTATTCAGTACAAATCGAATGGCTGAAGAAGCATTAGCATTATTAGAAGAAATGAGAGTCGCAAAGCTTTTGATGATGGAATAGTCCTAACCCATTAAAAGGAGATAAAGGTGAACAATGCTTAGTGTAATTATAGTGTGAATTGTATGATAGTAAGTACATACATTCTACAAGTAAGTGGTAGGCACCTTAATTAGTAAGACCCCTAATTCTTTTGTTATTAAAGTAGCAGCCATGTCTACGTGCCTATTTGAGCCAAGCAAGTGGCTGTACATACTACTGTACTAATTATACACTATGGAGCACCACCATAGACCACGTAATAATGGTACAATGCCAGCGCAATGACGTATTTGAGAAAATAAAAGGGTATCCGTTTGGTGAAACATCGAAAGTTCTGGCAAATTTTAGTAAATTAAGAACCATTAAATGTAAATGAAAATCTTCCTATCTTCAAACGGCTTTCGTGAAAATTTGGAAAACATCCGACAGTTCTGCTTCACTGGATGGTTTTCGCCAGTTTAACATCGGATGTTAATGACGTTGAAATCTTTAAGTAAGTAAAACCAACCTTTGAATGGATGTCTGTCACCATTCGCCATCAACTTAACGCCCTTCAACTGTCGATATTTCTTTCGTGACCCAGCCGTTGGCCAGATCTGATTTCTAACATTGAATGCTCTCGGCCTTTCTCCACTTTTATGGGAGTTGCGTTTGCGATTTGATCGCTTCGAGACGTACATTGCTGATCATTCTTTGCTTGGTTTAGTAATCCTTCAAGGAATAGTCTCGCAGGTTCTTGGTTGACGCGCGTTCTTCAACGATCATTGACTGAAACTATTCCGGTGCAAATCGTCCCACAGATTGCAAAAAAGATAGAAAGTGAAAGGAGGCAAGGGAGAGAGAAGGAGGCGGAGCAATGGAGGGAGGAAAGGTGTTGGTTTGTTGGTCGTGAGGCCTGAGCATCTATTTTTGGGAGTGGTAGGGTATCAGCCTATTTATAAATGGATGAGAGGAAGTAAGAAGGTGAGAGGAACGATGGGAAGCAAGAGAAAAGTCGTGGAAATTGTGAAACAAGTGACGCAAGGTTTCCCATTCATCCTTTAATTGTCACTCTAATCTTTGATCGTGGAATCGTCCTAATGAATTGTCGAAAAGGCGTAGAATAACGAACCGGCGAGTGATTAACTTGGATCCGTCTTCTGGTGTCCGAGACGTCGATCCTCCCGTGCTGTAGTCCCTGTGAAAAGGTTGTCAGGGACTCCATAAATAAAATTTAGAGGCTTGGTTGGGAGGACTTTCTATTGTTTTCCTCTGGATTCAACAGAACTCAGTACCTGCTCCTTGAATGCTGTTACGTTTTTATGCAACGTTAATCACAGGTGAAACATGAAACGTAGCAGCAGAATATGAAGGTATTTTTTTAAGTTCTCTCACGAGTCATTTAAATTTTAGAAACGGACGAACAAGGTTGTGCATAATGTACATACATAACATATGGTGCCTATAAACGGTCTAAAATTAGCATAATTAAATTATTTCTCTCATTTTAGTCTGAGAATTAATTATCTCTCCAACATCTACTTGAATAGTGACTCTTTTTCAAAAATTAACTTTATAACTTGAGGTTTCTTTCCCTCCTATTCGTATCAATGAGTTTGAGTAAAATAATAGGGGACTCAGTAAATATATAATAGCTGAAAGTATCTTTCAGTTACGGCTTCGCTTGGAAGATTCCGAATCACAGCGAATTAAATATTTTGAATGCCTATTTACGTAAAAGGTAAGGTAATTTTTAAGTAGATAGGTATATATAATTTGCAAGGTATATATTTTATAACGCAACTATTATTATGGTCACGCTTGTGTCACTTTCTAGTAGTATGTTCACTATCCATTTTCTGCAATCATCAACATTAATTCCAAACATTAATGATCTAACATTCTATTAATATTAGCTCTGTGGCTTTTTTATCAATTTCTTTATTGTAACAATATCAATACTGTATTGTATATTTTTAACCATACGTATTTATTGTTCCTATTTAGTTTTTCATTGCTCATTTTCTCCTGGTATTGAAACTTTGCAACGCCATTGTACGTTTTTTTTCCTTTCGTTGTTAATTTTTTCTTTTCAGGTTACAGAAAATAATTTTCTTTGAATTTCCAATTTAAAATTTAGCTATCACTATCTGTAGGTTTCGCAGGTTTTTCACGCCGCTGTTCTTGCGGATGTTTTCCTGCACTGAGCATATTTTCCTAAGTTTAAGGAAATTTGTTGATTGCTTAACAAGTTTTCCGAAGTCTTAGGTGTTTTTTAAGTCCACTCTGTAGTTTCTTCCTTTTAAATTTTTTATTGCTATTTTTCTCTATCATTACCCACTTTTAAAATGACAAAGGTTTAGATGTAAGAGAAGACTTTTCAGTCTCAATCTCGCACTGATTAAAGACGTATTCTGTTCTATTCTATTAATAGTTATTTTAGAAGAAAATACTCAAAAATATTAACAACAGAGTGGGCGAAAAGTACTGTACATAGTATGTCAAATCGATATTTTTGTTAAATCATATAAAATTTGTATGAAAGTAAGGAGCAGGAGCTCTATTATCCGGATCAAATACTTCTTTCCAAATGTATACATTTGTGTGAATCGGAATCAGAGATATTGTTGTCACGGGCCAAATAACTACTCGAATATTCGTATTCCATTTGTTGCGAATTTTACTTTTCTTCAATCGTATATTTTACTTAAATTTATCCAATACTTATATATAGGTCTTTATTGGGCAAAATTGGGACTCGAGAGTTCCATCTTCCATCAATTTCTTGTCAGGATGTAACAAAAAATACATAAAATGGTTTCAAATTTAAAATAAGAATGTAAAATATTACATAAACAGCTCTTTTACAGGTACGGTATCAATGGAAGGGAAAACGGAAAAAAAGAATGGTTTTGTGGAGTAAAAAATATGATAATTTTGATCACAAAAGAAATATTTGTATTACTGGGAAAACCCTCTTTAGAAAGGTGGGTGTGAAAACCCCTATACAAGTTTTAGGAAAAATTGAAAGAAAGGAAGAGATAGATCAAAACGCAGAGGCTAATAGAAATTACAAAAGTTATTAACAGATACAATATTAATCGAAGCATAAGTATTTTTATCGTTGTAAGTTGAATATAAAAGGAAGTTTTTGATTTCATGCGGAATGATTGCATTAAACTCTCAGTGAGATGCGTTTATGATACTAATATAAAAAATGAATAAAATTACGAAGAAGGTCGTCATTTTGCATGAAAATTACGTATTCAAAGGATACATTACAATACGCAGAAAAACAATATCAGTGAAAAAGTAAAAGGAAAATGACGGGAAAATGAGAAAAAAAGGAAAGTGATAACACGTAAATGGAATCGAGCAATGTCTACGCAATTAGTCCTGTAAAATATGTTCTTATTGAGTTTTTTTTATGTAGATTAGATGTGAGCGTTTTGAATTCCTGGCAGAAGCGCGCTCCATCCTCTCCAAGCTGTCTTCTGGAAAGATTTACTCCAAAATTCGGTTTTGTGCTTTGGTAGGTGAAGATATTATATTCCCATTTTGTAACCATTACATATATTGTTCATGGGAATGAATAGTGAAGAAATATATAGTACTACTTTTAATCGAATACAGAAGTGACAAAAGAGAAAATACAAAAAATTCTTCAAAATTATGCATAATCTTAATTCAAGATTTTCTAAATAATAATTTTTTCATACTAACGAATATCGACTGTCTTTCGTTTTTTTCAGGCATATTGAACGGAATTCGATGTGATATCTTAGTGTAGAAATATATAAGTAGTAATTTTTATCGACCTTCGACATCTGAGGTTATTTCTCACTTAAAATCCCCACCGGGAATCGAACCCAGGACCGCTTTCCATAACAGCGAATGTCTTACCCTCTTGGCTATCTGGGAACCAATGTAAACAGGTGGGATTAGAAATCAATTAATTTATAAAGGATTAGGGTCATCAAGGATTAATGCTCTTTCGACATATAAAACACTTAAAAATATGAATCTATATGTTCATTAAGTTATTATAATTATGTATGATATAGCAAAATTTAAATGAAAACAAGGGCATTCTTGTTCCAGCTATCATATCTCGATGAATGGAAAATGTATCTGGGCCATTCCATGTCAAGTGGACCAATTTTAGAGAAATGCCCCGTTCGACCATCACCGATTTCAATGAAATTTTGTGTTAACATAACCTCATATCCTCTATGAACACTTGCCAAGTTTTACATCCATCGATGAAATATTTGCTGAGATATAGTCATTTGTTCGACCCCCTACCGCAGTCTTCTACAGTTAGACATCGATTTTTAGCAAGTTTGAGACACGTTATCTCACGCAGTATTCCGTTGAGCAAAACAAAACTTGGTATTCTTATATAACCTATGTTGCTCTATTATACAAAATAATAATAAATCTTTTATGAGCGAAATCTCTCTTGTTCATGGCTGTCACAATAGTAAAGCTGCTGAGGTATAAGTAACGCTGAATTATGGAATTCGTGATGCATTGTTCATAGGATCATTGTTCTGTTTTACGTTGACTTATTTCCATATTCTGCCTCAATGAGGAAAGCAATGGCCAACTACCCAACCCCTCTTCTTGCTTAGTAAACCTCATTCTCCCTTCAGGATTTTTGGTAATGGTGGAGGGTTGTCGTTCAAACCGGCGTTCTTGCTGAATAAATTACGGACAGTTGAATACCAGTATTTGACATTTCTTAATGATATTTGCTTGGCAGCCATACATTTGATATTGCATCTTGAGATGCATTTTCAAATAGAAGGCTCAACCTCAATCTTGAGCGGCAACCACGGTGGGCGATATTATTAGGACAGTATCCCTGGTATATGTGGTTCTGGACCTTTAACCATGTAAATAATGATGCTCACAAGGCTTTGCCTTTTAAGCTATATTGTTTTTCCTGCAATCTTCGTTGACAATTTAAAACCTTCGATTTTATTCACCTGCGAAAGCGATGATAAATTCAACCATCTTCCCTATTAGTCTCAAAAGTCTAGATTACGAAGGCTTCTAAATGGAAAATTTTACATTATGAAGGCAAAATCTTTCCTTTTATCGAAATGATGGAGTCATACTGGGAGGTACATGGTCAAATCATTGGCAATTACTCTTTAATGTCGAATCTAAAATTTACGTTTGAAATGGGAATTTTCCCTTTCGAGTGTGCTCTAATGGAATATTCCCATTAGAAAGTTCCGGTTTCAAATTTGCATACAAATGTCCATTGATAGTTGGCAATTTATCTGGGGCTTATATGTTCGGACTGAATAAGGCCACCTGATTACATCGTTTCTCCTAATGCATGTAAAATGATATCGCGAATTTCAATGTAAATTAAGTTTTAAATTCCGTTTCGGGCTATAGTTTATTCCTTCTTTGCATGATTGAGTCTTCTTGGTACAATTTTAGGAGAAAATCGGGAGACCCCAAAATTAAAGGTCCTGGAAAAATGAAACCACAATATGAAACACTTAAACGTGTGGCAAAATTATTTTGAAGACATAGTAGGAAATTCCTCATGAAATAATGCTATTATTTAAAAATATTTTTCACTTTTACGAGGTCAGCTGTTTGCGGAATCAATATCAACCCACCACGAGTAAGATTTTCCGTTTCCATACAACTTTCTGTATTTTCTGAGTACGAATTAACCACTTATTATGCCCTTTAACTCTCTTTTGGAAGGAGCTTTGAAAGGTATTTTCGTTTTCAATCAAGTTTATTGCAAAATATAAGTGAAATAATTTAGGTATGGCTCGATAGGTGGCTCGATTACACCATAGAGTTAATGTTGTTTTCCCAAGTTTTTCGCCATTTACTCCTCATGAAAATACCCAACAACACAATTATAGCACTAACTTAGCTTAATAATCTGAGTCACTGAAATTGTCCATAGCAGGTCATCTATTTTCTGAGTTGTTGAATGGTCTTAGCCTGTTGCTTTTACTGTGCATTAAATAATACATTGTGTGAACACATTAAGCCACGTTTCAATAAAGGTAGCCTAACATGTTGGGTAATTTAAAAAAGGACACCGTATTCAGCAAGTTAGGTAAGTTTTTCCGCGGTGCCGGAGTAGTAGTCTTCCAGCCCCAAGGTCCCGGCTTCGAGTCCCGGCTAATCGGATTTTTCTGGTTAGGGAATAGCTGTGTGTGTACGCCTGTTGTTACTGTTTACGCCTTTCCTGTAATTGTCCTATGAATAGATTTTTTAGAGGGCACCGAAAAATAAATAAATAAAAAGCTACCGGTTTTGACCTATAAAGCCATCATCGGCCACTTCTATCAAAAGCAATATTAAATATGAAACTCTAAATTTTTCTTTTCTCAAAAAATATTAAACAGCGTTTTGCTAGTCTTTGTCAACTCTCATCGAATATTATAAAAAAGACTTAAGTACCAAAATTTGGAAAAATTACGTAAACATTTAGGGTTAATGAATATCATAATCGGGAATTTATATTTACTTATCGTTATTTTGTAAGTGAAATCAGAGGAAATGAATTTTGTCTCCAAAAATTTTGCTTTGAGTACCCACTCGAGGAAACTGGTCCAGAAGCTGCTTGATTAGAGATTCAAGCGAATGCTCTCTATTCGTACTCGGTTGTTCTCCCACATTTCTTATCAGAACTGCCTATTGGAAAAATTTTGCTTGTAAATAAATTCCACCTATGAGCGTAAACTTGGCGAGTCGAAACAGCTTTTTCTAGGAAGACCTAGGAAGATATACTGGCTCCTGTGCTGAGAGATGGTTGGTGTTTGGATCAGCGGTCACGCTAGCAAGTGGGTCAATGTTAAACAAAAATGAGAATCAAGCAAACCATCTCTTTCGTCGAGAAAAATGCTTTCGGTAAACATTGAGAATTTTTAAGAATTCCCCGGCGGTCATCAAACTCGTTTCACCTTGCTCCGCTGTCGCTCTGGTTCGCGTTTGAAACCTGCTTGGGGTAGGATGTTTCATCTGTCCTGTTTTCCAATATCCTATATCTCCTCGCTCTACTCCAGTTCATTATCCCTTGCGGCCCGATTATATTCTATAGACGTCGGCCAGATCACGCCCTACCGCCGCCGCTCTTTCTGACTATGACGTCATCATCCGATCGCCCCCTTTGGGGCTGCTCGCTGAATCTAAATCAGTTGTTAAAGACGAATGGTCGACTGTTGTCTCACTTCTCAGATGCGATCCACTCGACCTTTAGAGGGTTTTTTAAAGCAAGACCTTCGTCTTTCGGAGCAGTCGGAAATTTTTAACTTGCGATCTCGTCTGAGAATTCGAACATGACGTCCCTCGGAACGTAGCCTTTGAGTTTTTGAAGCGAGGAATTGGATTTTTGTTTTCCGGATTTCTTTTTGAACGCTCTTGAGCACCACTCTGTCTACTTCAGAGTGCGGTTTTGTATGGTTTTAAAAACGTTGGTCTTTCGAATGTTTTTCTAGCTGTCTGTTGCAAGAGAATGATCAAGAAAAGGTCAATAGTTCAAATTTTTCATGTTTGAATTTTTGGTCGGAATTCATCATCTTGATTTCATAAATTTGGAATGCTAATGCTTTAGCAAGTGCATACTCTAAAAATATTATTTCATTGGAGGATATCTATTCGTGGAGCGGTTATCTTGATAAATTGTAGGTGTGAATCCACAGTTATACCATTAAACCACAGCAGTTATATCATTAAATATAGCTCTTGCATTTGTAATTATTTTACGAGCTGATATCCATGCTTCATTTCTTTGAAGGATATTAGTTTTCTCTAAGGTGCTTGTATCTGACAATAGGAAATGAACCCTTGCTCCATAAGAGTAGGATCAAAGCGGGCCATTTTGCCTGGACCCTGACTTTAAGAAGTCAGAAAATTCCTTTTTCATGTTGAAATGCATGTTATATATGAATAAAATACGATATATCAAAATCATTTATTTACTTAATGCGGAAAAATGTATTAAATACTAGGAATTCATTCAGGAACGAAACCTGGAATTTACTATCATGTATTAATGTTCTCAAGGGAGAAAAAAACGCCCTTAAGTTGAATTTTGCGTTTATGAGACTAATTATGGCAAAATAAAAATTTGTGGCACATGTCAGTCCTATAATTTTTCTTAACATTTAATGGAATTTTCATTAGTAAGTTCATTTATATCTGAATAAATTGTTATTTGATTGCTAAAAATATTTTATCGAAAGAGGGTCACCTATATATTAAGGCATTCAGCTAATCTATGTGGAATATTATCCAGCTAATCTATGTGGACCCTTAAATTTCAAGTGCTACTACTACTATTCAAAGTAACGGCCATCGTAATTTTAATTTTTACTTTGCCTTCAAGAAAATGAAGATTCTGTATAATCCTTTTCATAGTCTAATCAGTACTGACATTTTGTACAATTCCAATTCATGAACTTTGTTTTCGCATTTTTATGGTCTAAAGTCAAAGATGATCTTTTAATACTATGACTATCTATCTGTATCCTCGTTTAAATACTCATTTTTAGACATAATGACTTGTAGTTGTTTTTAATTTTCACACTTATCAGCTTATGTTCCTGACTTTAACTTTGCTGTAGTTCAAAAATTTAAAATCCTGATAGCGTGCAAACTGAACATCTTCGTTCGATTTCCTTTCAATAGTTTATTAATCCAGTTATCTATTATCCAGTTGTAATCCAGTTATATTCATTATTTAATCCAGTTATAATTCAGTTCTTACGCCTTTCAAAGGAGGGACCTAAAACACCAGTCTGTGGCACACCATATACAACGGCACCTTCTTCCGCATACTCAACGATTTGATCCTTTGATGCGTACCAATGAAATAGTTTAAAATCTTACTTCCATACCCTCTTTTATCTCTGGTTATTCAAGGCGTAACGATTTGCTCATAAGAATGTTTTGAGATTGCCTTCCTAATTCACAACAATGAATTCAGTTTTATTTTTCGAATTAAATATTGGAAAATTTATAAGAACAACCCATTCGTAAGTTGAACCCGATATCCGATATTACAAAAAATTTCTTAACGAAATTTCTATAAACAATTATAAATGTATAGCATTCGAGAATGATTTTCTTTTTCTTGTCTTTGGACTAACCCTTTTATATCATAATCGGTGCGACCAAATCAGGAAATTAATAAAATTAAAAATTTGGAAAAATTACAATCTTTACGGTATCTCTCAAACGTTTTCTCGCTATCTAGAACCCAGTATTGCTTACTTTTATGTGTCGTTTAATCAGCCCATCATCTCCCGAGATTAGCCCTGCTACCATATGGTGATTGTCCACTTCAGAAATCACTTCTGTAAAAGGTCTCTAAGCAGAAAATGGAACATTAACTTTTTATACTGGAGCAGAATGTTATGTAATAATTTCTTAGATTAACTTCACTTTTGAAAGCAATCTTTCGCTAGATGGCGGATTCATATTCCAATATATTTCCCCCAAGTTTTTAACAGTTTTGGCTAGATCCTTCCAAACTTCTTCTTTAATTAATAATCAAAATAAATTACTTATTTTCGATGGGATCAACAAGCATGACATTAGATGGCACTACTAACGCTCGTGAGATAGGATGTGGGAAAGCGGTAAAACTGAGCTTTAATTTGTACTTTTTCATAAATATTTCTTAAATATGTCTCTTACTCACTGATTAAATTCCATTTATTTGATACATTAGATCACTTAAATGAGCAATTGTTTACTTTTTACTAATCTGCAACATATTTCCTACTTTAATTCTTTGAACCTCGAGGTTAAGAATCTTTAGTTTTCTCACGCTTTCAAAGTGAGTGTGATTGTTCCCATCAGACTTATCTATTGATTTTTCTTTATGGGGCTCGATCAATTACTCATCTGATTACTTTCCTTTACTGTTTCTAAGAAAGTATTTGCGAAAGGCTTAAACGCCTAATCCGCATTCTTCCGGCTCATTCCCTTGCCTATTTTATTCCCCATCATCTGAATAGGTGGGATGTCAATGTTTTATAGAGTATTTTGATTAGCAACATATTCTCGATCACTCGGCTGCGCGTAGCTTATAATTAAATACAAGTTCATGAAGAAATTTCAAATACAGTGGTACCATTTTTAACGACGTTCTTGGTTAAGCACTAGTCTTTGTGATCGAGATATGTCTTAGGTAACGACGCAGGCTTTGGTTTACAACGACTTCTGGTGAAGATCTACCGTTAAGAACTGCTTTTGAAATATATTTTTGTAGCAAATATCAATTAATAAATTATATGTACCATCCTATAACATTATAATGAATTCGTATTTGACATGCAGTATGTTATTGGGAAGTCTCGCCTTGGATAATCCTGGATTGGATTACAGTCAATGAACAAGGTACCACTGTATATGCATATACTTTTATGAAAATAAGCAATTAAAGTTGGATACTTATGAATGTCCGGCACAGCCACAAAGGAAGTTCTTAATGAGTTCATAATTTTTAATATGAGTTCGAAGAATAGTGTAAGCGAATGAGTTTACAGTTCAGTTTTGGAATTCGAGAATCTCTGTTATGATCCTTGTTTCTGAATGAAATAAGGATAATGAAAAAATTCTTCTCCCTTTCCTCCCAGAAAACTTTGAATTGTTTACAAATTCCTCGACAGATAGAAAATCGGAAGTGGAAATTTTTTTCCCACGCCTTCAAAGTGCTTTGTCGCCTATCTCCAGCGAGTTAAATGATTGCCGATGGTTTTTTCCGGATCGTTTTACAGCAGAATAGATTTTCTAAAATTTTTTTCTGCTTTCAGTGAACTAGATTTTCGATGAGATAAGTTGCATGTTATTGATTTTTTTATGTAATAGAAACCATTTTCTGTTGGTGACTAATTCAAATATTCTGTTAGATGGAAGTTTATCTTTGCTCTGTCCCCCGTTAATCAGGTCTTATTTTACAAAGCTATATCGATTTTATTTCTCTTATTGGAAATTGATTCCTTTTTTATCGATTGTTAGAATAGGTAGAATACTTCTGCTTAGGTAGATGTTAAAGGATTAGAAACTGTGAACTATCAGTATTTGGATTAGGAAAAATTAAGGACATTCCTGCGTATCGCTACTAAAACGGTAATGAATATCACTTAGGGGTTGTTCTATGGCATTGTTGATTTTTCAATAGAAGGCTGCATCTTTTTCGTAACTTCGTGAAACTTCGACGAATACCCTAAGATTAAATCTACCGGCGCATGAACTGTAGAGGCAAAGAGGATGCAGAAGGAGACGGTGGAGGAGGTCGAGAGAGGAGTGGAGAAAGAGGTTACACTCTGGAATGTGCTTGGTATCCCAGGTATGCAGGGAGTCCCTTCACCCCTCCAGTCCTTCCCGCCACCAAAGCTTCTCTTTCTCGAGTCCATCTCCCCATGCTTATCTTCATCTGTCTGCATTTCACTATTGTGCAGATTCTTTAACAGGTGCCATATTTTAATAGTCAACCTTTTAGTATCTTTCAGGCCTTTGTAAGAATGGTGTGGTTACACGCTGAAAGGAATCCTTTTCTCTATATATCTCTCTTTCTCTTTCTTCTCTCTTATCGTCTCTATTATTGCCCTCGCCAGCCATTTTGAAGATTTACCCTGCCATCTGTTTTCAATTTTACGAACGAATGGGCCGTCTGATTGGGAAAGAAAGTATTTATTATCGCTCCTTTGAGTGCGAATGAAAATGTCGAGTCTGACAATGAGAAAGAATAATTTAAATAGAATTTAAAAAGTTAAAAGGAGCGATTTGGATGTTTTTATGCTTCTCTATGACTTGTCAATTCTTTTGTTTGCGTTATCAAAGGAATCGAATATTGACAAAGTAATTAGTTATTTACGATTAAAATAATATGTCTTGACCAAGGCTTCCTGATTTTATTTTCCGTGGTTTTTTTGTAAGGAACATCTAATTTAAAGTTTATTAGTCACATTTTCTAAGAACTAAGTAATAGAAAATTATGTAAGTAATACATAGATTTCACTTAAAAAAGAAAATAACTCAGATTTCATTTTATATATCTGGAGACAGGGTTTAAAGTACGTTGCTCCAATCCTGTTTACCTCGGTATTGAAGAGGAGAATGAAGGATTTACTTACCCTTGCGCTGTTTCATGCATGCATTTGGCCTAACTTTTGATATTGAACTTTAGTCTTAAATGACTAACTTGTAATATTGAACTTTAGTCTTAGTCCTTGATTTCATTTTAAACACCACAAATAAGTATCCCAATCACATTCAACAACCCACTCAGTAAGTCCACAGGGTTCTTATTCCATTAATTGCCGTAATTACCGATGTAAACGTGATCACGAAGAGCTGAGAATGTGTTATGTTAATTTTATGTAAAGGTTTTTGATCGGTGATTTATTTCCTCAGTTTCAGCTACGTCACTTTTCTCATGCTCTTCTCCGAATGGTGTATTCTACACCGATTAAACCACTCATCACCTTATAGCAAATGCATGTATACAGCGAATGTATAAAAAGTCTTAGGCCTGGTATTATAATGTATACTTAAAATGGACTTTAACTAAAGTTCACTTTAGAGCCCAGTTTTAAATTGTTTTTTTTTGGAGTCAAAGTGAAGATTATTGTGCTTCTCCATGATAATTCATTATACATATGGGAGATTTACTATAATCTTCACTTTAATCCAAAACATTACAAAAACAGGCCTTATAGTGAACTTTAGTTAAAGTCCATTTTAAGTATACATTATAATACCAGGCCTAAGTAAAGTAATGATATACCCTTCTTCCCTTATCTCTCCTATGTAAAGTCTAAGGAGAATCGCCTTGCCATCATGTCGAAATTTGCGGATTGGAAGCCATCTCGCAGGAATATTTATTATTAAAATTTAATTAGCCGCAAGCATTCCATTTATCTCCCAATTTAGAGCTTAAAATCGAAGAATAACTTCGGCTCTGAATTTTTCACCTATATTTGCTATGGACTTTTGTTTTTTCGAAATCTTGGACCAATAATATTGACAGTTTCGTTTCCAGCTTAGCCGTAATGGCTTAGACCCATGCGCTACTTGAGCTGTTAGATTTCACTCACGATTAGATTGTTCGGTTCGGTCAGAATAATTTGCATCATGATTAATGATTCGACATCTCGTACCTCTCCGTAAGTAAATTTCAATATACTTAAGAATCTGAAAATATCTCGAGTCTCGGAAACCCAAGCATGCCAATGCTGGGATTTAATTTGTCTTATTTGTTTTTCCAACGCTACCCCTGGCACCGCAAAACCTGCGTACGATCGCCTTACGTAGCAGCATACCAAATCTCAAGTCTCGACGAAAATCACCACCAGTCGCGCCACTAGCATCGTCCAACGAAAACAACTTTTCGTTTGCGTCTTTTTTCTCAATTCAAGCAAGAGGCCAATGCTCGTCAGTGGGGGCTTTAAAAACGGCGGAGGAATTTAAGGCGACCTTTCTCTCTCTCTCTCTCTCCTTATCTCTTTCCCCACTCCCTATCTCTTCTCCCACTCCCAATCTCTTTCCCTTCCTCCATTCTCTATCCTCCTCTCTCTTTCCTATTCTACTCTTCCGCCTCTCATTCAATCATTTTTCTTCTTTCGCACCCACGTGTAATTAATCGCCGCGTCCTTGCGCCTTGCACTCTGGAATTTGCTTAACTCAAAGCCAGGCTGAAGGCGATGTGTTATCCCTTTTCAGTGGAAGACACGGGCAGGGGGCATTCCGAAGGAAGCGCGAATTCCGATGACTCCGACGAAAGTTCTCTCCTCCAAGGAAATTCTCGCGAAGACTCTTATCTCTTACTTGGCTACCTATTACAATTACCTTTGCATGTCCTTACAACGCGAACGGCCATTTTGAATGAGTCCGTCAGTTTTATGAGGATTGATGGTCTTTGATTACTTCTGTGTCAGGGTGATGTGTTCTTTTTACTAAAGACTGTTGGCTTAAGAGGAATTTTATCTGGAATCCTACAGAACTATACGAAAGCAAATTCAAAATCGATTTAAGTAATCAATGGATGTAAATTGTGATCTTCTTTAGAGCACATGCTGAAGATTGGTAGCCCTGCTTTTTAACAGTCTGTAATCTTACGATGCGGCTCCCAATTGGTCTTGTTAATTTTTGGTTCTTTATGGTGGATATTCACGCAAATTTAAATAAAAATATAATTGAAACCCATTTCTTTAATTAATGAAATTCAGCTGTTGGTAACCCTGACAAGAAATAGACCAGCCTATCTGCCACGATCGTGTATGAATTATGCAATGGAAACGATATAATGAATACTGAATTCAAGAGTATTCTCAAGATCTAATTTACTTGGAGAGAGAATCAGAAGTCTAGTTTCCTCGGTTTTCCATGAGATGGAGTAGTAGTATCGTTAAAAGTGCTTCGACAGCTTAGGTCATTTCGCACGTAGGCCCCCACCGGGAATCGAACCCGGGATCGCTTTCGTCGAAGTCGAACGCGTTGCCCACTTGGCTATACGGGAGCCCTCCATGAGATGGAGCTATTAATCCGATCGTATGTAGAGGTTATATCTTTGGACCAGAACTTTTGGACCTCAGTGACAAATTCTGAAATCCTCTTCAAATTCTCGCTCACAGTCGTTAGCGGTCTTTTTCTGGACAAGTTTCAATGATTAAGCTCCCGCCTGTATCACTCGTCTTGTAATGTATGTTATCAGGGGACAAAGGTGAGATTTCGCAGGCTGGTGTGCAGCGGCGATGAAATAACTTCCTGATGTAATTATATAATCAATGAATAAAATTATCACAAATACACTCATGCTAGCAGATAACGTCAGCATTGACTTGCCTGTACACATAGCAATTATTAAGTTTACCTAGGAGTACACATCTGAACATTTCTCGTAGAATGAAAATTTCTGAATTGTATATTTCTGCTATTTATAACTGAATGGTCTTTTGATAAGTTAAAATAAAATATGAATTAATAATATTAGCTGAAAGTCCGATGATTTCTCTTTTTTTTTGACTCTGTGGTCCTATTCCCTACTTTAGTGTTATAGCTCACCGTAAAATTATCGACGAAAGATCATTATTTTGTTTATGGTGCTATTTATGAAAAGTGGTCGTTTTATTTTATCGCAGTCATCAGAGAATTTCCACTCTCCACAAGATAAAAGATTAAGACGGAAGATATTTTATTTTCGATCAGGACGCCATACCCAAGGAGATGATCTGTTGTATGTTGAAAATCAAATATAAATCGCTTATAGTTTTAAGTGGTATTTCCAAGGTCAAGAAAAATTTTAAATAGCGAATACGGGGTATAAAAATATTGTGCATTTGTTATAGATTTGGAATAATTTATATATTGCCGACTTATGATTTATTTCAAGAAGAGTCGATCTCTTTAAAACCGATATTCATACTTTGGGTTTTATCTAAATGGAGCTCGAAATGTTTTTGTTTGCAGGAAAAGGTTGGGAATTACTTTCTCTTTATTAAAAACACTGATAATTTCTTGCATGTGTGAAACAGTTTTTCGTTCATCTCAAAATCGCTTACTAAGTCTTGCTCTAACAGCATTTCCTCATCCGTAGCTCGCTTCCACTTCGTCCCTAATTCAATCAACCGCGCTGGAATCCAAGAAACCGCATATGGTATCATTGGTGTTGCTTCACATTGCCTTCGCACGTTACAGTTATCCGCGGATTGGATAACTCGAGGAATCCTTTGGATTATTTTAAGCTTTAAGAATGTGTACTGCTGCTCTAAGAGTTTTTGGTATTAACAGAGTTTGGTAATGTTTTCGGACATACATAATTTAAAACAATGACTGCCTTTATTCATATTTCTCATCCATTTATCTGTTTCATTAGGCCACAGTTTCAAGAGTTGTTAAAAGTAGGAAAATTAATTTACTTCCATTTCCTTTTTATCAAAGGGATCCGGAATGAATGGTGTGCACCTCTTATGGAAGAGGTAACATTTTACGAGAATTCAGCCTCCACTTAAAGAAGTATCCAAAATCTCTTGAAATAGTTCGTTACATCCTGTTTTTTCCCAATGTGGCGTGAGTGTAGCATAGATACTTAGGTTTCCAGCTAGTATATATCTTGATGAATGAAATATTTTTATTTTTCGTTTTTTCTCAGGATCGAGAAAATGTATCTTTCATTTATGTACATTTGTGTAAGCCTTTTTCCCGAATGTACATTTGTGTAAGTCTTATTCCTGGCTATGATAATATGGAAGATACTCAGGTATGAAGTATGCTGAGTAGTACCATTCATTTAGTTCACAAGGTATTTAGCTCAGAGATGATTTTATTCATTAGGTGAGTTTGTTGCACTTACATGGGCTTATTCTGCTGTCAACAGTTTGGTTCAGCGAGGAAAGCAAACAGAAAATTCCTCCCTTTTTTAATACTTGTAGGGTTAGTCTGACTGATTATTAGTCAACAAAATAAAAAGAATGATCTGTGGACTTAGCCATGTTTTGTCTCTTTGATTTAGATTAATTATGGAAAAGTCCCACCAAGTATCAGTCGATGTTATTCATTATTAATTATCTCACTTCTCACCTTGCCCAGCAACCTTATGTTTATAATAGTGTGGAATCATTTTTTTATCTATTGAAGATAACGAGAATGCCTTTTTACCTTTTACATATCACCAGAAGTGTTGTATTATGTGATGCCCTAATTTGCTTATAAAACGAAAATCTTAAATATGTGTGATGTGAAACAGCGTTCTGGTTTCAAACTCTATCACTGAGTGACTAAAATGCTGACGTAAGACACGAATGGTACTACTTATCCGCCAACTCAACGAAGAAAAGGCTGTCATTTAATTTTTCTTTGAAATTCTACCTCTCCACCATTAGGCGCTGCATTAGTAATACTACAAATTGCTGAAGCCTATATTGGGTCATGAGTTCGATAGCTTTTCATCCTTGGTTTAGGTTAATTTGCGAACTCTGCAGCCTTTTCGAACGTTCAGTGGAGCCATTTCGTCAGTTTCTGAAGCAAATACTTGTATTTTAACAATTCGTTTAGCTATCCTCTGTTTGTTTGAATACGGGCTGGTGGTTTTACATGTGATGCAATGGTTTCTTATGCCACTTTTGATATTTTTGATGGAGGATATCAGGTATGAAAAGATTCAGGAGTAGCATTCGACACAAAAATAACAAAAGTTTGAGATTTTTCGGAACTCTCGCTGCGTGCATCTATACAAGAATACAAAGTCTTAGTTATACGTCAAATGGACTTGGTCGTGATATTCCGTAAAATTGGTGAAACATTGAATAAGGTCAACGGTGAACTCGAAGAATTTCGAAGCCGTAGCCACAAACTGACGCCCTATTTTAATTGAGAACCATATAAATTCCGCTTGAACAGAAAGCACTTCGTATCTTTTTAACTCAAGGGAAATAATCGGAATATTTATCTCACAGAGGTGGGAGTAAACTTACTCTTCAATTACCTCTCCAAATGTGTTATGCCTCCAACGAATTAACCACCGCTTCCAACGTTAGAGATGGGTGCAGCCACCGTAAATATTTCCAGAGGATTTTCAGGAATAGAAAAGGCGATGGAAGGGAACTTAGGTGTCACGAAGCTAGAACCTTAATAACCAAGAGGGAAGGGAGGGAGCGTTCGCGGGGGGTCGGACGAGGAAAGCAGATAGAGGAGGAGGCTGGTTCTATTTTGGTCCTATTTGGGTGTCTACTGTCCAACTTCACGGACAGCGCTAAATACAGACCGGGAAGGAGGAGGAAGGGGAATGTAATATGCTCCTGGAGGAAGATGTCGGGTGCACTGGGAGAGAAAACCATTGTGAGACACGTGCCAATGCCAAACCGTTTTCTCCCTCTCCGCTCGTTTTACTTCGAGTCCGGAACGTTTTCAACACGTTTGAGGTGAATTCTACTACTCTCGTTAGACTCATTCGTTAAAATGCTGGTCGAAAAAGTATTGATTTACTCGTATTCTTGGTGACATTAAATGAATCTTTAATAAATTAACGGTAAACGTGAATGTAAAACATAATCAAAATTAACATACAAATCTTTGCACGATTTTGTTAAAGAGTATAAACGAAGCCGTATGCAGAAATATGTTCCCCGTGCATGATTTATCTCTGGACCGCCGAACTCGCTCTAAACTAATGTACGCGAGATGAGTAACGTAACAATTATTTCTCTCACACCCTCACAACAGGAGTCACAGTCATTGCAAAAGCTACCATTAAGACATCTACTCGTATATCGTTGTGACCTAAAACTTCCTTGAATCCAGTTCCCTCAGCATGGGTCTCTTCTGTTTTGCAGAGGATTTTTCGGTAGCAAGTTCATTCGTACTCTAACGTACCTCTGATTTTAAGTGTTCGATGTATTCAGTATTAAATGCTTTATATACTAAGCAAAAAGGATATTCCATTGCAGGTCTCTTTGGGCCTCAGTGCCCGATTTTCTTTGATGAGCCACAGTAATTTTTGTTGCGTTACGTCTCCTTTTTCTAAGTGGCAACGTCATTTTTTGTTATAGGAGAAAAATAGGAATTTTTTGAAAAATTACAGCTTTGCAGACGATTCGATTTTATTTCTTCAACGCTTACTGATTTAAAAGAGATACATTAACGACTTGTGAAAAAAAACATAGTAAAGCAACTAAATCTATAAATGAAGAGCCTCAATGTTCTTAAGTTTCTTTGACAATTAGAAGAAGATAATAGAAGAAAATCTTAATTTAAAATTTAATGGCTATTCATTTGAGAGACTTATGTGACATTCGCACGAATAAAAGGCAAGAAATTAATATTTTAGAACTATTATGAATAATATAAGCAGAACATTGATGAATGATAATCCTGGATATTTTACTATCGGTTTATATCACTATTATTTCGTAATATCAATTAGGAAAAGTCGAAAAAATCATTTACGCTCTCTTCTTTGATCGAAAAAAAAGGAATTATGGGTCCAAGATGTTGAGCAATCCGATTCTGACATCCCCAACATCAGAAATGTGTCCTTCTCTCATTCATAAAAGATTTTCCATCGCAGCTTATAACTCATTTAGCCCACCTCATTCTACCGAATAGGGAGATATATATTACGGAATACTATTTCTACCGTGTCTTTCTACCGTTTTTGATTATTCGGAGGTTCACACCGGTTCTAAAGGGAAACACTCAGCTCAAGCTCTCTTCTATCTTCATATCCCCGCCGTTGCTTTTCGCAAACATTGGAGGCGTCGTAGCTGTAGATGATCTTTCTTTGTTGAGATATATTTTCCTCCTGTTTACTCTTACTAGACCGTGGTTACAAATATATTAGTAATTGCATATGTTTTCGGCGATGATTGAGAGAATAGAGTGATATCTTCGTGACGCATCGTCTACAATTCACGTAGATGTCGATTTGATAGAACTTGCCATAAAACTGCGAGACCAGGAGCAAATGTTTTCCGAAGTCTTCTCTCGAAACTGTTATCGTCAGACATGAATTTAATTCGTTTCTTGTTGTTGCATTAATTTCTTTGGAATTTATTTAGTGTGGGAAATCAACTTGAATCAATAGCGTTTCTTGATAACTTTCCTTACAATTAATACTCGTTTAAGAAGTCTTCCTTACGCGTGCGAATAAACCTATGGTCGATGAAGTGTTTACCTGATATTATGAAGTGTTATGAATATTATGTTGTTATTCTAACTATTTGATTTGGAAAACTTGATTTTATTTTCAAAGATTAATGTTTAGCGGCTTTGGCTTCATTGAAAGGTTAAAATATAAATTACAACTTTTACAAGAAAACCGAAGTATTTCACGTGTTGCTTTCACAGAACTTTAAATTGATCAAATTTATTGACGGAAACTAAGTTATTATGAAAGTTGTAAATCAATTTTTTTTAATACAGTTCGGAGAGTATTTGTAATCATCAAACCGATAGTGATTTTATTTATCTCAATTTAAGGATTTTATAAGTTCTTTTATAAGAATAATAAAAATCTTTACTTCTTTATATTTTTTCCGGAAGATTATTTGTGTCAAATATTGCTTTACTGATGATCAATCTTATCATTATAACATATTATAACATCGTTTGAACCCCAGGAAAAATAATAGTTTATTATTGGTTTACTATCCTAAAACGTAGGCAACCCCATTAACACGGCCTGCGTTAGTCAAATAGGAAATTACTGAATTGTCATAACTGTTAGATCCGAAGCTTCACTAAAGGTATCCATGTACGGTAATAAACTTTTGTAAATTATCTATTTCACTGAAACTGACACCTAATTATTTGTTCTCGTTATAGAAGATAATCATAATTTTAAGTCGAAATTTCCCAAAACATTTGCTTTTTATTTTTTTCATTGTTTATAAATATTAAAAAAATAATAATTGCAACTAAGGAAATAGTATTGGTTGGACGATACTAAGAGCATAAGTACAATCGCCGATTATTTCATGATCTTTTCCTTAACTTAGAGGTGGGAGGTGGGCTTGCTTTTCTTTATATCCTATATTACGTCTAGTGAAAAGGAGGTATTCACTACACTTCTTTGGGCAAAATAAGTCGCGCAACTCGTTTCTTTACATTACTCAACATTTAGTTTCAAGCACTCTCTCGGAATAAAAATAGCGAACTCCGCGAAATAAAGCTCCTGTAATGTGAGAAATATTAACCCCTCCATTATGGAAGTCCTTAAAATATGGAAAACTTAATTTTGACAATTTATTATAAGACAGTATCTCGTTTTCTTCAATATATTGTGTTGATTACACGTATTGTGACAGCAATTCGAATTTCGTCAGACTCGTAACCCTTTCTGAGGTATTTTCATGACTTCTTCATGTAATTTGTATATACTTCTCCATTATAATGGTATTCTATTATTTTAAACTTTTCACTAGTAGACTCAGCAAAAGAAATATTTTTGCACACTGTCAACTAGGAGGAATCTGCCAAAAATTTGGCACGTAAGTTTTCTTGATACCTAAGCCAAGTTTTACTTCGCTTTAGAGAATATAAAATTTTTCATATTCTTGCGAGGTAAATTAGTAGAAAGAGGCAAAGAAATATAAAACTGTGTGTAAATAAGACACAGTCCACGTTAGAATCTTCGATTATTCTCTTTGAAATTCCATTTTCCGTAGGTCAGGATACCACTGCCAGAATCAAAACAAGCCGAGGTTTGCCAGATTAGAACGCTGCAATGTGAGTAGCATTGAAAAGAAACTTTTGAAGACCTTCCGTTAATACTTGGAAAATATCATAAATGTGCATATATTAAGAAGTGTATTGTTCCATATTCACATTTAAGAGAAGTTTCGATTAGTTCAACGTATGCTTATCCGTATATGACTTGAAATAGTCTGATATTCATCAGTGCACGTTTTAATTTGTATAGCCTTCATCATAACCTATTTCTCAATATAATGACTACAGGTATGGGAAAATGTACAAACAGTCATAGGACTACGGGGACCAGAATTATCGAAAACTTCTGTTTTAAGATATACGTTTATCAAACTTTTAGAAAATATTTAATAAATTGGAAACAAAATCGTTATGTGAGCTCAGTATGTTCTACGTGTTTCACCTTCCCTAGGATCGACATTCTTGCAATATCCCTACCGCAGAAAATGAGATTGAACTGAAAGAATTAGTTTTTCTTTCAGTCGTAATCTACATCTACATTAGTACCCTGCAAGCCGCCTTTCGGCGTGTGGTAGGGAGTAATACACTATCATGTAAACCATCTTTATTATCCCTATCATATGCGACCGTATTAACAACTCTTGCAATGCGCTAGCAAACGGTATACTCTCATTGCAGTGTTTATGGCCCCAGCTTTTTTCCGTTTCAATTCTGAAGCTCAAGCTAGCATTGATTCCGCACGTTAGAACGTCTGATCGACGGTTTACCGTTTATTACATCGCATAGTATTACGGTAAGAAAATAACAAGTTAAAAGTTTATCACGATATATTTTGAAATTTTAATCTGTTAATCAAATTCAAAATGTGTGGTAAATCGGTTTTTATAATCCTTGACAAACCCCAATAGGCTGCTTTCATCTATCGATGAATGTATTTAGATGTAAATTTGTGGTCGGAATTTAAGAACACTTTGTATTGAACGCATACAACATTTTCTTTGTACAGCATATCTGGCCTTCAAGGCTTAGCTTAATCTCACCATCTATAAAATAGTATTCTTTTCTATTTTAACTTGGTAGAACGCCTTTTAGATTCTTGATCTTGTTTTATTAATTTTACTGTGGAACTAGTATTAGCGTTATGTTTTGTTTGTTCGTAATGTAAAATAATAATATAAAATTTTTTATTTCATTGTTCGACCATTCATCTGGTTCATTTTTAAGGACTTTTCTTGCTCCTCGGTGAGAGTATAGTTCTACCCTCTAACGTGCAGCGTAACATAAGTCTAATCACAATAATTTTCATCATGAAAGATGGAACAATTATTATTGAATGTTCGTACATGAGTCCGCCTCTCATTTAGCCGCCATTGCTTAGATAATAATGGATTTGATGATAAATTTAACAGTGTTAAATTTTGGGACCCATAAGATACGGTATTTGTACTGAATGGCTCGTGTAGCCTTCCTTTGATGAATTGGGCCTGAAAATCCCGTATCACCCGTTTTCACGGAGCTATTCCCTCTTCCTTTGGTCTTGCGGAAAACTTCAGTACAAGAGTTAACTGTACTCATCGTTGCATTTTGCCTCGGCGAGACAATCGATGCTATCAAACTGCTTAGAGCTGCTTTTGAAAATAAAAATCAGCTTTGACGAAGATTTTCAAGAAATGACGTATTTAAATTCTCAATTTTAGCGGCCGGAAATATTAATCAGCCGCAGACTAAACGGCGAAAAACGCAAAGAATTCCGAAAACGACGGGGGCAAGATTTCGCTCGGAAACCTCACATAACCCACTTACGCCATAACGGAACGAATTCTTCCCCGATATCCCGCCTTCGACACCGCATTTACCCACGTAATGAATTCCGGCAAACCGAAACAATCGAAATACATGACGACGCCTCATGTATTGAATGAGCGAGGATTGACGAGGAGGCCTCATCGCGTGACTTATGGCGACGGTGGCGTTTTTGCCTTTTTAGCCCCGAACCAAGGATGCAATGGGAGGAGAGATTTGGAGGGGGGAGATGGAATGTTGCGCCGATGGAGGCATATGCCGTCATTCTCTCTTTCTCCACTTCCCTCCCCTCTTCCCCCCCTTTAAATTCAAGCGACGACCTTCTCCCTCCTGTTACGCCCGTGGCTCCGTTAACTCCTCTTCCCTCCCCTCACCCCGACTTCCCCCCCTCACCCCGACTCTTACCATTGCCGTCTGCTCATTTCTTCATCTCATATTTATCCTTTTGGGGTTTGGTCTTTATATCCCCTCCACGAGTTCTGAATTATATACACAATCTCTGTTCTTGCTATCCCTCTCGGATTGGAATGAGAAATTCATATGGTTTAGCATAATTACGCCTTAATCCCAACATGTAAGAAGTAACGATCAAGAAGTTCGCGTAATTTATCTTTATCGATGATGGAGTCGAATTAAAATGAAATTAGACGTCAAGTATCCATCGCCTGGATTTGTCAAAAATATCCTAATATTTATTGTTTCAAAACTCGATTAGTGAGCACAGTTTGTAACATTAGCTCATAAGTCTATCGCGGAAAAATTAAAATTCGTAGTAATATCAACTAAATTCTGAATTTTCTGGTTTCTACCCTTAAATTCGGTAGTATTTAGCATATGGAAGTCGTATATGCGATAGTCAATTTCGCCGAAGAGCGATTATTCCTTCGAGATCTGTATATCGTAGTGTTTTTATTTCAGAAATTTTGTAAGAATCTTAGGAATTAAAGGAATCTATTCAAGAATGTCGTAATTTCCGCAAATGGGAACTTCTTCTGCATCAGTACCTCGAAAAGACACGCGTTCAAGAGTATTGACTTTCTTATTTATAATATTAGCTTCCTATTGTTAGTACTAATCTTTGTCCGGGGACACCATGGACTACATATTGCATTGTATTTGCGTGATATTCATGGTGATTTATACAACTCATATTTTTAATAACCCCATAAGAAGAGTAAGAAACGTTTGTCCTTTGATAAAATACGTGTTCCAGTCTTTACTAAACATAAAAAGATTTAGAGGCGGATTCGAAAAATTCAATTCACAATTTTCCTCGTAAGAATCACATCTGAACTCTAAAGCAGAATTCTAGTAGAGCTTCAATGAATTGTTATTTTCTAAATATAAATTTTCCAAACATAAATTTTGTCTTAACCTAAAGATATTTTATTAGACTAAACATTTTGACTGATTTTTAGCAGGATTTAAATGTGGCGTCTTCTATATTTGTTAGAAATTTTTTACCTCGAAGATTTCGTAATATATTTTTCTATTACATGGCAAACTGCAAATAATTTGGGTAATTTTAGATAAATTGGGTAATTACGAGTGGTTCGTAAATTGGGTGTAGTATGCGAGCACTTTGTATAGATTATTTTATTAATTAAGTGTACAATCTTTATCTTTTACTCGATATCCTCTAACTCTGAAAATGTTTTTTTTAAGTTATCATTACCGTCATAACTGTTTACTCTCAGATTTTTACAGATTTGTATATACTTGTTAGAAAAAGTAGGCAGTTAAAGTCGTCTTTTCTATTTTGAATAGCTTAGGAAAATTATCGGTTTTAATATGAATATATATTTTGCTTTAGAACAGTATAGTTTTAATCCGAAACTTCCGCAGTATACAACTTCTCTTTTTAATATCTAATATATGCGGCCTTAAGTATGGGTTCTGGTTTGAAAATGGTTTGGGAGAAAATTGATTCTCTCAGAAGGGATGTTAAGAATTACATTTCGTCGAGAAGGGATCTCATTATTAACAAGCTCTCGTTGTTTAAAATGTCAATTTTTGAAAGATTTTGTGTGAGAACTCAGAGTTTGAGAAGGAAACTATTTTCTTTTACTTTAGAAAGACTTTCGAACTAAAAAGAAAACGCTCCTTGGGATAAGTATTTTGTAATTCTTTTTGTTTGTTTCCTTAAGCAATCGAGTCTGTTACGGTTTTTCTCGATCTAAAAATTTGCGGAACGTTTTCATTTATAGCAAAGTCAAAACAGTTTCATGCAGCCGTTATAGATTTTAAGTAGTAAAATTAAAAAAGTTAAATTAAAAGGAAACTAAGCTATTTAATTATACTGAAAAATTCTGTGAAATATGAGTTACTAAGATTTTTAGAGCTCTAATATCTTCATTGAAGTATAAAATTTAGTGATCAACTAATTTTATATTTTATCCTAATTATCATGTGTATGCTTTTAATTAACATTTTCGGAACATTGGATTGGGTATTACGTGTAAATGCAAGATCAGTCGTAGCTTGCAAACTAAAACTCAACTTTCTAACATATTTCTGCCTTTACCCAAATCGAAGGACTGCTGAGAATCAGCCGGGAGTTCTTTCTGAAATAGGTACTAAAGCATTATAGTTCGGAAACCAATTACGTTGATTTCATTTAATCGAAACAGAATCTGTGACAATCGATAACATCAAGCAAATAATGATGTCTAATTAAACCTTTATGATCAAATTCCCTAATCGTAGATTCGTAGATTATACCCTATCTCTCGTAGATTTTTGTTTGGCAGTGCATGTAAATATTTTTATTATTTCATATTAAAATGTAAGATGGGCTGCCAATTACAAGGGGCTATCGCTGGCACGCGCACTGCAGATGATTCATGCGAATGTTCTCTGGCCAAAACTTTTTGGCACTCCTATTTAAAGGTGTGTGACCCAATGTATATAAAAAATATCTTCACCTTGAGTCAATGGTTTACCTAGAGGGAGTAACGTTCTGCTGTAAAATCTGGAGTGCTCCGTGCGATAAACGATAAGGCTGTGAAATGTGTATCGTCTGCAATAAATACGTATATAAATTAGGAACAAATAGTAAAAGTTATCGCAGGTAGAATAGTAAATTGCTAAAGTGTCAAATTTTCGATGGAATTATTATTTCCTCGCGTCTATTTGAGATCTTCCAATAGAAAGTTTGATCTCCACGCGCAATACTTACACCATGAAATAGGACCGAAAACCTTACACCATTAAATAGGACTTAACGGGCCAAACGAGAAATATACTACTGCGAAAGCTCAATTGATAATGTATTATAAGAGATGCTTATTTTTTTCATTATCATATAGCGTTAGATATTCCAATTGCTATAATTTGTAGATTCTTAACACCATAAAATGTTATTAGTTATTTACAAGCAACTTTCTTTATGATTTCAAACTGCTCATCACGCTATCAGCAGGAAGAGTGTTAATTTCAATTTAATACTAATTTTTCAAGATTTGTAGCATAAATTTAATTTTAAGATGGTATTAGAAAAAATGTGAAAATGAAGCCTCTGGTAGGCAATTTAAAGAGTATCATACGCAAAAAGTTCGTACATGTAACAACGAGTTTCACATGTATATGCAATATTGTTTTAATAATATATGACAATCTTCAATCGCTTTGCATCAATATACACCTGGAAAATCTCATAAAATGCATGATTTATAACAGGAAGGAAGAAAGGGATCGATATCATTGAATTGTTTATTTTAGCGCATATCTTTTTTATTAGAGGTTACTTTTACATAACTAGACTAAGTACACAATATAATTAGTCTAATTTTGTAACATAATGACGCCGATGGGCAGAGAAAAGAGGTCTCGACATTTAGGAACGGTTTCGAGTATATTAGGATTAGAGGTAGCGACATCTACAAGAACATAAAAAATACTCAAAACCATAAGTCCTCTGGGCCGGATGGAATCGCAGGCGAAGCTCTAAAGTTAGGAGGAGAAGCAATAGTGCCCTATATCCGAGTCTTATTCACGATATCCCTAAATAACGGAAAAGTGCCGGCAGACAGGGAGAGCGCGATTGTAGTACCAATTCACAAAGGGGGTGCTCGTACAAACGTGAATAATTACAGGCCGATTTGTTTAACAAGCGTAGTCTCTAAACAGATGGAGAAATTAGTGGCTAGTTACATTCACAAGTTTTGGGACTCGAAAAATTGGCTAAGTGATGCCCAGCACGACTTCCGTAAACATTATTCATGCGATACGCAACAAACTGCGTTTACACAAGACATCTCCGAGTCCTTGGATACGGGGAAACAGATGGATGCCGTAGTCGTTGATTTTTCAAAAGCATTCGATAAGATAGATCATAAACTGTTAATAGAAAAAAAATAGTCCCAAAATAATGGGAATTGACGAAAGAGTAGTTAGATGGATAGGTGAATTTTCATATCACCGCAAGCAAAGAGTTAAAGTTGGCAGTAATTATCGAGGGAATCGGAAATAGCGTCAGGTGTTCCTCAGGGAAGTGTTCTTGGAGCATTGCTGTTTTTAATATATATTAACGATTTGACAGTGAAGCTAAATTGTAAGATAAGGTTGTTTGCGGACAACTGCTTAATTTACAGAGAAATTAAGAGTTTAGACAATTGCACTCTGTTGCAAGCGGATGTAGACGAAATTGCTCATTGGGCTGACTTAAACAAAATGACGCTAAATACTGGAAAAACGAATCTGATTCGATTCTATAGAAGTAATAATGCATTGCATTGGGGGTATAGGTTGAAAGGTAGTTTACTTGTGGAAAAATTGGATTGTAAATATCTCGTAGGAACGTTAACGAAGGATCTGCAATGGGGACCTCATATTAACAACATAGTGTCTAAAGGTTATGAAGCATTGCACTTTATTATGAGGGTATTGGGAAAAGGTAGTTTAAACTCAAACGAAATTGCGTACAAATCACTAGGTAGGCCAATATTGGAATATGGCGCAACGGTTTGGGACCCGCAAGCAATAGGACTGATTAAAGAAGTTGAGATGGTACCGAGAACAGCGACACGATATGATAAGAGTAATTTCAAAAGAACTGCAAGTGTAACAGAAATGTTAGAAAAGCTAGGTTGGAAAACATTAGAAAAGAGAAGGAAAATTTACAGGTTAGGAAACTTATACAGCACTTATACTGGCAAGCTAGCATGGTCAGATATTAGGAGAAGGATAAGAAGCCCCACTTAGCTAAGCAGAAGACACCATATATAAAATAGAACCATAAAATAGAACCTCCCCCTCAAAGGACTAACACTGCAAAATTCTCCTTCCTTAATAGAACTATAGATCAATGGAACGCTCTTCCTGTAGGTATATAAGAGCCATTTCCTCCCCGAGTGCGTAACTTCAAGGCGAAGTTAAATACATTTTATTAATTGTTAACTAAATTCTGTTAGGGTTGGCTGACTTTCTGTGAATCGTGATGACGTCTATATGATTATGAATCGTGAAGATGTATTTCTTTTATGAGGTGTGATAAAATGTGTAAGGGTTGGATTATATTGTCTTGACTTCTGTCAGAGGGAGGCTTTTAGAGTGGTTTCCCTCCCTCCTTGGGCAAATGCCTGACAGATATTGTGTTCTCCCCTTAACTTATACTGTCTGATCAGAATGAGGACTAATTATCTTTTACTTGACTATGCACGACTGTATGTATTTATGTATATACTAGGTTGTTCAATATGTTTTGTCGTTCGATAAGAGATGGCGCTGTTAGGTTCGTTATATATTCGTCTATAGATGATGCTACTTTTTCATGAACACGTGTGTAGTTTCATGTAGATCTGTCAACTCATTAATATGTTTATAGCTGATCAAAGTTGACTTGTCACAGTATTTTTTTACAATGGAGAAAATTCAATATCGTGCAGTGATAAAATTCTTTTTTTGGAAGGTGCAGCACCAAAACAAATTCATGAACGAATGTTAAAAGTGTATAAGGACTCTTCACCTTTAATTTGAACAGCAGAAAGATGGGTTGCTGAGTTTAAACGTGGTCGTACAAGTCTTGAAGACGATCCACATGAAGGATGGCCAAAAAGTGTATCAACGCCGGAAATCGTAGCAAAAATACAGGATATGGTTTTGGAAGATCGTCGATTAACAGAAAGAGATTCAGTAGAAGCTCTAGGCATCTCTTTAGGTAGTATGAGCAATATTTTGGCTGAAGTTTTGTGTGTGAGAAAGCTGTGTGCGCAATGGGTGCCACATTCGCATCACATCATTTTTCATCAAGACAACGTACCCTCTCACAAAGCTCAAAAAACCATTCCGAAAATCAGTAAATTAAAGTACGAATAGTTGCAAGATCCACCCTATTCGCCAGATTTAGCTCCCTCTGACTTCTGGCCATTCTCACATCTCAAAAAATTCATGCGTGGAAAACGATTAGAATAGAAGCCGTGGAAGCGTATTTCGACAGTCTTCCGGATTCTCACTCCAGGGATGGAATCCATAAATTATAACATCACTGGAAAAAGTGTATTGAAAATCAGGGAGATTTTATTGAATATTAAAATGCATTTTAAACCATTAAATCGAGTTTTTCTTATCGAACAACAAAACGTATTGAACAACATTGTATGTGATGTACAAACCACTGCCACCAGATGTTTAATCTACTTGTAGTGTTTCTGTGATAATAATAATCCTTGATAACTTTTGGAGATGTTCCACCAAATATCGCAATACCTAGTTTTCCATATCTATTCTCACTTTGTTACATCGTAAGGTGAGATCGGTAGGTCGAAGGAGTCTTGAGAATACTTCTTATCTTACCTGTCCTTCTAATTTCATAACTCGTCATATCTCCACACTATTTTGCGTTATGAAATCTGATTGAAACTCAATTGAGCCCTTCTTAGTTGTCTTATTACCGAGGAGATTTTCACTTCGTTGGAAGTAAATCATCTCGCTCTCACGCATGAGATATCGGCCGGTTACATCGAGTAATCGGTCATATACAAGGGTCATCGGTTTCATAACTGAACATAATGCTCGCCATATCTATACGGTATCCGTTTCCCCGAGTACTTAAATCTCTAAGCTCACTCGTCACTTATGAGCTTGGCCGTTGTTATTTCTCAATTATGTGATATTTTATAGTTATTGCCCATATATTTAAGCGTCGGCTGCTATTCGTGCCGCTAATCCCCTTTTTTGATAAATTCCTATGCACCTGATCTTACCTGTACGATCGTAGGATCTGAGCACGCTAGGACGCTAACTAACCATGCTAACACGTTCAAGCGTATTTTATTCCATATTTTTTGACTTATTATCTGGATAACTGGAAAGATTATTTTCTCTACGTTTTGCGTCGTACGTATGTAACTACTTGATTTTTTGTTAGGAATGATCACGTCTACGTTTAGATTTTACGACAAAGAGAGGTTAGTCATGTTTTTTCCACTATTTAGGCACAAAATCTTGAGGACTGAAAATTTCTGAGGCTAAACAATAGGGGAAGTTATATTTTTTCTTTTCAGAACTGAAGTCGACGTATCTTTAGTGTAATTATGTAAATATAAGTAAAATGTGAAACAGTAATAACAAAGATTTTTGTTGGTTTTGCATATTTTTTCATGACTTCCCGATCTTTCCCTTTAAACAGGATCGTGTACGATCCATGATGTTGAAGCTATGGAAACTAACTTAAGGTAATGTTGAAGTATACAGGTTTAAAGTAGCAATATTTTTTAGTAGGAAAAACTAATACGAATGAAAATTAGTGGAATTATTTCATTTCCTGTTGTTTCATTCCCTCGCTAAGATACTGAGCGAATAATGATAGATAGTGATAGAATAATGGGTAATACGAAGAGGCATAGAGATTTGAAACAACTTGATCAATGTTGTCTTAAAAACGTACAGCGTACAATCGGAATGACCAATTTCATTGGTTTACTTTACCTTTTTACTTCTTTGCAAGTCGTTTCCCTTATTAAAGTGTACATTTATAATGTTTTGCTTAACGTTATGTATTATAGATTTATTTAGCTTAAATAATAACGTGTATAATTTGAAAGCGGATAACTTGGGTTCGAATTCCACACAAGTCGACATTTTTCACATCCATTTACCCCTGGCTTTTAGCAAAGTTTAATGCAGTTCTCAAACCCTGTGTGAAATAATTGTAAGTTTATATAGAAATGCATATTTAAGGTAATTTTTGGTAACTACTACAAGTACAAGTCTTAACCTCATTCTCAATGAATCTGCCTCTTTCAATCTTTCATCGTATCCGTTTTAATTATCCACGTGCCATTCATCTTTACGAGTCGCTCTTCTTAACGGTCGAAATCGCCGACCAAGGAAGCATATTTTGTAGAGGTAAATAAAAAGCTCGTATCCGAAAAATCTAACCTTGAAGTGTAAACCTTCCTCATCCTTTTTTCTACTATTTGCTGGTGTTGATGGGAAGCGTTTCGGTAAATTTGGTGTGAATTGTCCTCAACTCTCCGGTTATTTTTATACTGAGGTGAATAGCACATCGGTCGATTAACTCACACGTGGCCCTTTCTAAAATCTCGATTCGTGAAAATTTCTCAAAGCTATAAAAACATTCGTGGCGAAAATAGCGGAAAGTCGCGTGAAAGAAGAGTAAGGAAGTGTTTCGTTCTGTTAGTGGCTGATGCTGTTGAAGCTGAAGCTATTGCGTAATTAACTATTTCTGAAGGTTATTTTTCTTATAATCACTTTTTAGAATTAATTTTATTGGTGCCTCGACAGCTAGGGTGATTTGCAAAATTATTATTATGATTGTTATTTTTCTTATTACAAACAAAGGATTTTACCATACTTGATCTGTATATAGGCTATAAGCTACAATGTGTTAACTTGCTTAATTCCTCACGATAGATTTTGCATCTAACAACATTTTTAAGGCCAGTAGAAAATGTATTTAAATTTTAAGTTCGCAGTTCTGAACTACATTTTACGTTGAAGTGCTCTGGAATTTTAAAATACAGTCAAAGCTCGTATTATAAGAGTAACTGCCATTAAAATTCATATTACCAAAGGGTTTTCCCCGTTTTTCAGAATCCATTAGGAAATACCGATTTGGCCACGAAATTATTTGTAGGGTACGCATTCACGCCTGTTCAGTGTATTCCGGAATCGCCAAACTCGAATGACTAACTGCCTAATTGTTGAAGGAATTTGAGGTATTTTGTAGTAACGGCGGCTGAGGAACGTGATTATTTTCGTTAGTCGAAGAATCGCTGCATTCTTACTTCGATCTACGCTTTCAGTATAAAGATACAAACATTTTGGCTGAATATGAATGAATTATCCAACTCAGAACTCGCTCGCCAAGTGTTGATAGACATCCTTTTCTCTCGGCGTTCTCCACGGTTTCTTCTCAAGCGGGGACCGGATTTAAACACGCGATCACCCGATGCGAGGGCAACCACCAGAGGCTGCAGTGAGAGCCGCGAAGGAATTCCTCGATCGTGCTTTCACACTTCCGAATGCGTTAACCGGCGCCGGAATCGGAAGGACTCGAAGCGGAAGCGCGCGCTGTTTTTTTTCGGTGTCGGTGCATCGGCTGAGGTCGATGAACCTCTCTTCGACGCTTTTTCGAGTCTCATTGGACGCATAGGGCTTCGAGAAAGGAAAACAGGAAAGGATGGAATAGAAAGATAATCGCTCTTCAACAAAAACCACACAGGAAGCGTTTTTTAAATCGAAGCATCGGCATTTTTTGTATCTCCCAACCCTCTAGTGTTCGAACTTTTGAGATATGTGTTTCTTCGTACGTATTAAGCTTTCACGTGTAAGACCGTTGATCGGGGAACATTACATTTTTCATCCTTTAGAATTAGATTTCTTAGCGAAGAAAGGGGGTTTTATGTTTGATTTCGCAGAAATTATACTTAAAGAATAATTGGAGGCTCTAGAAATTATATAATATTGAGTTGATACTGTAACCTATCTTTCAATTCATCGACATTTCCCTTTAAGGAATCACAATTCTCTAAACGGGAACATTCGTAACGATCAGAAACCTGCATCACGAACAATGCAAAAAAACTCCGAAAAAATCGATGACGCAGTAGCTTCTTTAAAAACATTTAAAGTTACGAAGATTCTCTTAATTTAAGCAATCTTTGACCCATCAAAATCGAAAACGAGTTTGTAGTTGAATTTGTATACTTTCCGATGGTCAACGGTTGGTTGTGGATGAAGTGAATGTTAATTATCTATTAAAGTTTTAGATTCCTTCTTTCAGTTCTTTCTTCTGCTTATTTTCTCCTCCATATTTTTTACCGGAAAGGCAAATTCCTCAGATTATATAGGTCTCTCGAGTTAGTTGTTTCGTTTCTATGTCTGATCTTTAGTTTAGGAAATCACTTTCAAATATGTTTGCGAAGTGAATGTAATGATTTATTAGAAGGTATTATTTACGAGGTCAATAATTAGTTTACTTTCTCTTTACTGTTTTGTGTACGGCACCGTACGTGTATTATTAGGTTTTCATTATACCATGATCCCATCGAATTCCTGGGAATTTATGCTGCTTGCTGCTGAACAACCGTAGCAGGTGGTTCAAAAGAAATTTGAGTGGCAGGTTTGTAACGACGGAAATAAATAATCTTGTGTTTACGATTACATAGGCTTAATGATACTAAAATATTATTCATTTTCTTAGAATCATTAAGTTATGGAATTTTAGAAACTGTGCTTTTATAAACCAACAAAATTTCCGAAGTGTATTTGATCTATGATGATCAAGCTGAAACATTTCGCATAACTTTTCCCAGTATGGATCCAATCCTCAGCGACTCAAAGGTTGTATTGGTAAGTTAATTAAGAGGACATGCAAAGATTAAGTAAATGATACAAGCAGAAAGAATGGAAAAAAGGGAAATTCTCATTCTTCCCTAAGCCGTGTTGGCGAGGTCTGAAACCGGTACTTCCACAAGCCAGGGATTGCGTCGCGAGTTGGAACTGCGGCGACGTTCGTCAATTGTTTGGAATCCGCTAAGAGTTATCTTGGCTCTTCTCTTTTCCTGCGGAATTCCTCTTCCGCCGCCTTTAATGAAGTAGTTAGTGTGCCTGTTGGTGTCTCTTCCATTCCTTTTTTGCAACCACAATTTCTCCACGCCTATCGGCAGGTACCACCAAAGGCTGCATTGACCTTTGGATGATCTGCCTTTAGTTCCGTCGCCGTTTACCGGAAATTAATCGAAGAAGGCTTAATTCGTCAGTATATGATATTATATATCTAACACTTCTCTTCTCATTTTCTCATATTTCTGAATATCGTATTTTCTGCTCGTCGTCTTCTGTCTTGACATCACCTATTCTTAACCATGTATTTTTTACACTTTAGTCTACCTAAAAACAATGGGAAAGAATTAAAATAATGACTGTCTCCTCCAAAAATTTGGAAGTTATCGTTAGAAAGGAAAGCAATGAAGTCTTGAATGTTAAGTGTATTAAAGAATGTTAGTTTATCAAACATGCGCAACAATAATCAAATAGGAATGACAGAACATGAGAGATCCGTGCGCAATATCCTGTTTTCGCGAACCGTATAAAGCCCTGAAGACGCAGCTCTCAGCTCGTAAGAACAAGCAGCCATTCCTCAAATCTCTAAATAGACAAATAATAAGCCTCAGGACATTTAGGATGTGAGTTTCAAGAAAATATTTATCTATTGAACCTCAATGAAAGGTTAAAAGGTTTTTGCTTCAATTTTCATTAAAACGAAGTTTTAATTTGAATGTAGGCATATTCGGGACTTGTTCGTTAACGTTTTTATAAACGTCTTGGTTCGCTTGATTGCAGATATGAAGGAGTTTGGCAGAAAATCACTTAGGAAAAGTATGATCTTTGCATTTTATGCCACCGCTTCAATTATTGTTATACTTTTCAATTTAGAGGCGACGATTGACTATCCTAATTGGATTAATCTCCTGGTGGTTGCGTGCGTATAGTTTAAAGATTAGAAGATTGAAAAACGATGTCGAAAATCGTACAATTGTATTTTATACTCTATGTCTACGGAGTACGAGAAATCTCTTATCTCTTTCTAATGAAATAGGTAACCGGTAAAACTGTTTAAAGGAACCAATTATTGAATTAATTGAATTACTGAACGGGGAACCAAAATTCAATCACCGTAAAAGAAAAATAATGCGATGCAATACTTATCTAAAGAAGGTAGTGTAATTAATATTATGAAAAAAGGGTGAAATCAGACAAAGACATTATAGAAATAGAAAGTACCCTCATAATTTGTTACCAGGAGCTGCTTCGTCGGAAAAAAAAGAAAATTAATGAAGAAGTGAAGATAAAATTGGAAAGTGAATACACAAACTGTTTTAGATACAAAGTGAATAAAAAGCATCGAAATCTAGCGAACCGAATCAGGAGCTGAAAAAAATTAAGCTTACAATTAGACGAATTTAAAAGAAACATAAAGCAAAGAATATTGAAATGAGTAAAAATTTCAATTGCGTCGGTCGCAAACCGATGAAAAGCTTATATCATTCTGCCTTCCAAATGAGATTAGAGAAATACAGGATGGTCCAAAAGTCGACGAATGTCATTTAATACCAAATGTTTGTTTTACTGAATTATGTTGGAACTCATATTTTCTGCGCAGACCGTCATGAACTTTCCGAAGTGAACGACTTTGGAACGTTGTTTGGGTAGAAAAAATATCTCACAAGATTGTAGCTGATATGGTCCCTCCGAAAAGCTAATTCCGGTTCACTCTCATGGAGGTTGATTTTTTCTGGCTTCATCCGGCAACGTCTCCATTCAAATATCAAGTTCGTTCGCTTCGTCCATATCAAATTGTTGAAATATCTCTAAAGACGCTTACTCGGGTCAGTTGTTTTTCCACCTCTATGCCGTTTGCCTTGTGCAGCAACGTTCAGTAGCCTTTACATCACATTTTTGATGATCCTCAAACCGTTCATGCCTTTCTTGTAGATCGTTTTAATGTTAGTACTTTGGGGTTGTGCCTTTAGAGATAATGTTAAACTTCAATATCGTATTCGATAGTTATAATAATCAATCCTGTGTCTATTCTGTCGCTCTCTTGAAGGCCTGTCAAGTTTTTTCGTGACTCAATCAGAGGCTGTGTAATAAATCTTCTTTTGTATGGCCTTCCAAATGAAAGGAACTGAAGGAAAATAAAGTTTATTATCCTTGGTCTTTGACATTTAGGGAGCTGGATATCCGGCAACCACTTCGAAAGTCATGATACATGTGTATGTCGTCGTACATATGTATGTGTCATATATGTACACATTTTATTATTAATTTACTAACTTAAAATTAGGTATTTCCACATAAAAGAAGAATAGAAGATACCAATGACGGTTGAGTTAATATCTCTGGGGAATACTCCGTAAACCATCAAAGAGAGTCCTGTCCGATACGCATTTCGCTAGCAATGATAAAATCCTCAGGGATCGTAACATAATCAAAACTTATTGAACAGAACGCTATCATTGGTAGCGAAATGCGCATCGGAAAGGACTCTCTTTTATGGTTTACGGAGTACTCCCCAGAGATATTTGTACATACATAAATCTTATAAATTATAAGTAGAAAGTTTGCATGCGTGTATGTTCGCCTAAAACTCAGGAATCAGTATCGCACTACTAGTACAAACTTTGAAGATTGTTCAGCGTCCTCCCCGGATGGATATCAGGCTACTTTTATTTACCTAGCTATCCTCGGTTCGAACCCAGACGAGTTAAAGCGTTTCCATAAGAAATACGTGTGAAATTCACTTTTGTCGCGTGCAGGGTTTATTTCATTTGCAAAATTAAATTAGCAGAAATAGACATACGTAATAGATACAAGCACTAAAGGAAGTGATATTGGATGAAGATTCTTATTCTTGTAGTGGAATATTGCTTTCGATTCGAAATTATGACAATCTAATAAAATTCACGAACGTTTTGTGAAATTTTGAGGTTGAAAATCATCTCCCTGACTACCAAGCCAAGTTGATTCCGAGCTCATGCATTTACCCACAAGAATACACGAGGAATTTAGACTCATTAAAAGTAATGGTAAGAATTAATAATTAATTATATGAAGAGAAAGCAATTAAAAGATGTTGACGATTGAAATGACGATTAGAAGTTTCTTATCCAGCTCGATTTTGTATTTTACTAGGGGGACAGTTATTTCTCGCTCTTTCCCGATCAAAAAGGCGCAAAATACGACATTCACCAGTGCAGGGATAGAAAAGGGAAAGTTTTTGGAGGATTTATGGAGATAATTAGCAAAAATTAGGTGTATAATGAAAATTTTGTCTTATGTTAAACGCCATGGATTTACATCTGTGTTCTTTTTTGTGAACTTCTTTTGATCAGTTTATGTTTCTTTATATTTTCTGTTTAAATCCTTCGTTTGCATATACCACATGTATGTACATTCAAAAGTAAAATTCCGTCAACGTGTTCTCACAAATGATTTAGTGATCAAAAGTGTCGAGTAAATAGTTATTCCTTCGTTAATTAATTATATTAACTGTATATTGTTTTCTTGAGAGTCCAGTAAGTCGCAATTAGTATGTTTTTCAATTTTTAATTTCCCCGTTGAGAATGTGCCGGAAGTTCGATTAGTATACATGTATATACGTTTTAATATTCTTACATCTTCGATTTATTTTGGTTGACATGTGTATCTGTTGGCTGTAGTTGATCAGTATCAATAATCAGAGAAGAATTCCATCAAGCACGCTATTTATTTTTAATTTTCTTTGATTTTCCAGCTAATCTATATTGTTGCATTATGGAAAGCGCTCTTTCGTTTAGAATTCAAAGACCTTACATTTCTAACGCTATCTGAATATTCCTCTTCCTCATAAAGGCATAGAGCGGAGTTACTCTTGTTATGGAAAGGTCAGTACGCTTGACTCCCAAGACTGGATCATGAGAAAAAAAAGATTGCTTAACGAGATCTTTAGATGTGTCTTACACAATTATAGCTTAGGGAGTCATCGATGGCAGTCCTTTTTCTCAAGCGCGGGTAAATTTTGAATTAATGTTTGACGTGTAAGAGGACTTTTTGAATGATAACGAATTATTTAACGATAATTAGTTACTGTTAGATCCATTAAGAAATTTAAATTTATTTTTTAGGAATCTGTATCTAGCGATTTGAAATACAATAAATGAAGGATATTCTCTACATTGTTTATATTCATGCTTAAGAAATGATGAACTTTTCGACTATTAGAAGAAATACGTATGACATCAATACGGAAATTTCGTCGAAGTGGCTTCTATGATGGGTACAATTTTTCTCGTTGATCAGCAAAGTCTGAGTGTTATCAGTGTATGACTTCGATAAACATACTATCAGCTAAATATTTTATTTTATTGTGTTAAATTTGTATAGCTGTAGCTTCTTGAATCCAAATAGAGTATTCTAGGCTAGACTAGGTAAAAAGAATATTCAAGGATATCATGGTTGACCTAAGAAGAAAACTGACGCAATATTGAACTAAATAAACCTTCGAGAAAGTGAAAGCTTGCGAAATTGTGAGTTTAAAAATATGTTTCCTACTTGATCATTCAATTAATTGGACGGACATAAAAACACACCAAACCATATAAAAATTACAGAAACATTCTAATTCATATTTCGCTGAGAGAGCATCTTCGGAGCATAGACTACAACAGAATTGTGTAACACACAATTCTGTTAGAGAGCGAAATACGTATCAGCCTGGTTCTGAACGTTTTTCTTTGATGGTTTCGGTGTGTTTTATGTCTGAATAGTACAACATCAGTGGGCCTTATTTATCCATTATCAATTAATTGAACTCAAAAAATCCCTCTTTGCCCACCTCCCTCAACGTGCGATCGAAATGCACATTCATATTAATCCGACCGCCGTTGTAAAGTGCACATTCGCTCCTTTCATTCATCTTTCACTCCCTTCTGCATCGATGCTACTCTTGTACGACAATGGCTGAGTGGCAGATGGAGTGTGGGTGTGGGAGAGTGGAGAAGGGAGGGAAGGGAGTTCATAGCTGTGGATTAGTTTCGCCTGGAAAAAGGCTGTCTTCCCATTCACTCGCGATCTTTGCACCGGAAACGACGTCTCTCATTGACGAGATAGGGCCAGAGTAGGGGAGTTTGCGAGAGGGGTGGGAATGTGGAGGGAGGACAAAGAGGAAAAATACGCTGTTTGTCAGGGCTTTTCTTCCGCTTTGTGCCATATTTAGTGGGAACAGGAGAGGATTGTCTAACGCTTGCGACCCCTAGAGAACTGTGGGTTTTTGCGCAAAATTAGTTAGAAGATGCTCCAACTCATCGTTAATTCATCGATATTAAGTATTTCGTGCTATCATTTAGATTTTAATTTAATGACTTATTTATTATTTTATCGTCTTTGACGGTGCAACCAGGACTCTCTCTCGTGTCATGGAAGTGACATGATCACTGAGGCTTTGCACTGTGCTGCTTGTATTTCTGCCCAAATTCTTTCGCGGGCTCTGTTTTATTAAGCTCAGTAGTAAGATACGTGAGCTGGGGCGTAGCTAGGATTTATCCAACGGGGGTTTATAGCCATGGAGTAAACACTACATTGCCTACAATCCAAGAGCAAGAATACTTCCACTCGAAATCAAATGAAAATAGAAACTGATTTATTTTAACATTTATACTCTGCGAATTTCCAGCGGTGTTCGTATGGCATGATTGCCATCCTCTCGCATGCTTTCGTTTGTCGTTGGCTCTGTTCTCATAAGGCGGGGGGGGGGGGGGGGGGGGGGGGTTGAACCCTCAAACCACCCCATTGGACACGCCTCTGCACGTGAGTGCATTTTTTTCCTGTTAATGAGTAATTAAGATTTTTTACGTTAAATATGTAAGTTAAGAAATATTTTGTACTGGGGGAGCGGGGGGAAGTATAGGTGCTGCCACTTTGCTTAAACTACTTCGCTGTCTCTAGCAGCCTCACTTGTTCGGCTATAGAATTCCTATTGCTGCAATACTAGGCGTGGATGCAACTTTTAAAATAGTGGAATAGTATAACAGTTGTTTAATATTTTTCGTCCAATGATAACGATTTTCCTCCTTACAGGAATACAGTATTGTTTATAGAAAATTCGTTCTGTCTGTAAAATATTCCTCCCCAAAGGCGGTTCAAATCTCATAACCCCACATTAAGCTGCCAACAGCTTTGGAGAAGGATTGCGGCTTACTGGGCAATATGAGGAGTGGGGTACTTTACCTTTGCTTTCCTTGCTGGAGGTGAGTTCCTGTGAGTGGAACAAGTCTACGTAAGTGGACTATAGAATAGCTATATGAATCACATTTAGTACATCATTCGATGAGGAAAGACCTAAGTATCCCTCTATATTAAGCAGGGAATCATTTCTTATCGTCTTCTTATAGGTAATTAGTATTTTTATCCACTGCTTAGAAAATGAAAAAACTGAAATTTTGAGTACTCCCAGAAGCAACAGCTCAAACCATCAAACAAAGTGACAGCAGAAATGACAATATTGAGGAGAATATCAGGAATGACCCGAAGAGACAGGATTAAGATTTAGAAATGAGATTATTATGAATCCGTGCAAATTATGAAGTGGAATGAATCGGCATGTTAAAGAAAGGCGTAGATTGAACGTCTATCGAGAAGGGAAGACACTCGACTGGCAGAGGTAGAAAGACATAAGGGAATCAGAAATGAAGAGCGTAGGAGCATAGGATCCAGCAAAAGTTGTTAGCGTGAACTCTGTGTTCACCAAATTCAAATTTCTTTACCGTGAGAATCTGGAAAGTCGCCACTTTCATATTGCCTAGAACGGAAGTTATGGGTTCGTCTATTGATTTGATTCAAGATAACTCATTGAAATACTACATAATTTAGAGGTAGTACTTTTTTCCGTAAGTTGAAAGTTGAGCTCCATAAATCTTAAATGATTCCTAAAAAAATGCTGCTAAAATATCCCCCTCTCCTCTAGAAGTTAGCAAGAATGAGTGGTATCCCTTATGTATTGGTCATCGTTTAATACAATGGTCGTCAGCGGAAGCGCTTGTTTGTGGTGTCTCTCCTTAGCCATGACGTTTCTATAAAGTAGGCGTGGTTATATAATGTATACGTACTTTAAATGGACTTTAATTAATGTTCACTTTAGGGCCCAGTATTATATTATTTTGTTGGAATTAATGGGAAGATCGTCATTCAAAAGAAGATAGTTAATCCATGCTAATTCATCATATACATAGGAGATTAACTTTAATCTTCACTTTAACTCTAACATAACAATATAATACCAGGTCTTAAAGTGAACATTAGTTAAAGTCCATTTTAAGTATACATTATAACTCCGGGCATTTTTAGAGTTTTTATGTTTGTTCAATGACAGAGAGGTATTTTAAATTTGGCTCCCTAATAATGAGAAAATCGAGATTAATATTTTATATAATTTAGTAAAATATGTCTCTCTCTATGCCTTACTTATTCGTATCCGATAAGTTATGAATAAACATCCTGTCGATGACTCTGCAAAGGGTATGGAAGATTATTACGTTAATATTACGTCTCTCGTGATTTTATATCAATGTGTCCATCGAGTCTTTTATATATCTCTTTGTTTGTCAATTATATCAAGTCTTCTACAATTCCTTTCACTCATACTCCGTATTTAGCATTAAGCAAATAAAATTTGAGTTTGAATGCCTTTTTGGTTCCAATTTGTATGGGTATCCTTACTTAACAGGTGTACGTGATTGAACTGCGATCTTTTCACAGAGGACGCAATGCAATTTGATCCCATAAAAGGAATTGTGAGTAGCTAATAGCAATATCCCGAACTTCTTCTAAATTAATCGCACGAGTGCGATGATAAGTAGCATCAAGAGACAGAATGTGTTGTCATTCACCTTTAGTTTCAGTGTTCCGGCTTCAGCTCCATGCTTTAAAAATTTTGAAATTTTATAGAAAAGAAATATTTTTATAATCATCTTTCATTTTCGAAAATATCAAGACAAAATTCAGCAATTTAAATGGAGAAATAATGTAAATTCAATTTTATTTTATTCCTACCGACTAATAAGTTTATATTATGTCACTTTAAAATAATTTAGTTATTTGTATATTAATTTATAAATGAATATTTCTCTATTAAGTTACAGATATTAACAGACATTATTGGCAGAAATAAGACGTAATTTTCTCGTTATCAATTACAAATCTTGGGAACGTAAGATCGTTCAGGCTAACAGCTGTGTATCTTATTGGTAATCGCTAGACAACTGTGAGTAGTTGGACGAAATGAAAATATCATCCCAATATTCTATTAGGACAAAAAGTTCTATTTCGATAGATTCCAATAGGAAAAATGGGGGTATTAGAGAGTAATAGGTTAAATTGGAATGATTGGCGATTAATACAAAATTTATACTTAGCTAGTCAGTAGGATAGCTGATGGGGAATCAGAATGGGCTGTGTTAGGAAGGCGGATGAGACAAGGCTATCTTTCATCTCTCGCACTTTTTAATATATGTGTAGAAGTATGGTAGCTATATCGAAGAATGTTCTTTTCACTTTAATAACTCACCATATTGTGAATAGCTTCCTTGGAATGAATTTTGAGAAACTCAAAGATAAAATTATGAAAATTTCCCAAAACCATCTCAGATGAAAATCTATAGGGAATTAAAAGAACAAAACGGTGTCAGAAATCGAAGAATCCAACGGAATGCCGCCAGAATATCTTCTAACCTGAAAAACTATAAAAAAGAGAGAGAGAAAAATGAAGCAGAAGGAGAGAGGATCCGGAGAGTTTCGAAAACTCTGTATTGTATGATTTTAAGAATGAACTTTACCTCCAGTTTACTTTTTTCAATGTAGGTGAAAATCTATCAGTTGCTAAAGGATTTTAGATAGCATTAAGTGAGAATCCTTGAGTACGACCAGTCTCCATTCTATTCTATATCTAGGTACTATTCATAATATTTCATAGAGGGTCCTGTATTCATTGCTTGTGATAAATGACGTGAACGTAGAGTTTGGGGTCGAAATTTTGCATCTGACAGTTCGTAGTTATTACAAATAACGGGTTTGGTGATATGATGTACCCACCAGTTATCTCTTGTCATCCCTGGCACTGTGGTAATCACGTAATTCGGACAGATATGACCACAAATATTCTTCTTCCTTGAAATGTTACTAAATGACCTTGGGAGATATTTAAGGTTAGATAGGAAGAATAAGATTACGGAAGAACCCGAATTATGAAATAATTTTGGTCGAAAGCGTTTCGGAATATAGTCAGTCAACCTATATTGCATATTCTTTGCATTTTTCTTCCTCTGAGAGCTTGTCATCTCGCTGCTTAAATCTGTTGGAGTAGTGAATAATAATTCACTACTTTCAGTACGTCTTACTTAACTTTCAGACTCCCACAGTTTACTTATAAGTACAAAATTATTCAGTCCTTTGCCGCAACAAAGGTAGAAGAATTTTCATACTTAAAGGTCAATAAAAGTTAAGATTGTTGGACGCTAGAAGTGGAACAGTATCTCAGTGAAGCTGAATTTTCACTTCAGTGGGTTTAACAGAAGAAACTGCACCACCATCGTGTATTTCCTTTTAGCGGTTGCTTTCATGACGAAACTTTGAAAATTTGAGAATAACATATCTTTAAGCGCTCTATTTCTGAAAACCTTATGTTTGAACCGCTAAAATGCGTGAGTATACGTATTTATGTGAGTATATATATTTAAAGGACTCTAAAGGTCCTTTAAATATTGATGTTCATTTTAACCTATGGTTTCCGATCAAGTTATGCATGAAGTTTTTGGGGTAACTCGATATCTCGGAAGAGTAATATATGAACCCTGGAGTACCAGATTACTACTAGGAAGCAGAATGTCTATAGTATCCGTTCCTTCTCGTCTTATCTTAGGGTATAAGATTTTTTAAGCTGAGGAATCCCCCAAAGACAGGCTGAGACGAGTGAACGCGACAATATTGCTGGCATTCTACTGACAGGGATCGCGGGCACCACCCTATTAAATATAAATTCGTATAAAATAAATCGTTTTGACAACTCCTACAGAAAGCTTTTTAATGTAATGACCAAATTCGTATTATTGGGTCCAACCATTATAGAGAAAAAGTCGTTTTACAAAATCGATAACACCTTTCTATCCTGGCACAGATGTCATCGAAAACGTTTTACTGCAGTGAAAAATAAGTACGTTAATATTATATTAAGAATTTATTTCGATTGAATTCATACTTTACGAGAAATAAGATTTCTAAGTGAGCACTTTGTTAAGGAGCGCGAAAAAACTGGCTCTATCTTCGTTCTATCTGCGATAAATACCAACTAACACAAAAAATATTTGCATTATATGATTGAACGCGGGATGAAACATGCCAAAGTCTGGTGCAACTCGTTTTTCTTTGGAATCGTTAGCTTAGTTTTTAATCAACTCCAAACTCGAGTATTCGTAATGAAAAAATCCTAAAGTTGTAATAAGGATGCATTATGTACAACCTATACTCCCGTAACTATAATTATCTTACGAGTACGATTTCTCCGACAGAGCCGCGCCCAGCCTATCTGCCGCGCGGGTGCAAACAATTTGAGGCCCCTTAAAATTAAATACCAAAACCATACATTTCCTGATTTGCAGATAAAAATTATTTTGTAAAACTTTGAAAAAACTTGACTTTATAACATCGTTTCCCAGCTTACATCGGTCACAAAAAAACAGTGACAATTAATTATGCATCTTCCATTTCCCGACAGTAAATTTTCGTTATGAGTTAATAGCTCACATTGCTTTTGACTATGTTAGCAGCAACAGTCTCCGGAAGTGCCAATGAAACACGCAAATCCATTTGAAAATTAGGAAAGACTCCGTTAAAATCTCTAGAAAATATATATTCAAAGGGGATTGAATATTAAATCATTTATTGTTTCCAATTCTCCGACTAAATCCACTGCACAAATATTCCTTTCTCATCTTGAGTTATCCATACTTCTTTCCTATGAACGTTTGCCAATTTCTAATTTCGCATTATAATATTTCCTAGGCAAGTCGTGTGGATCATACAGGAAGCAACAATTAATGTTGTTGTACTAATAATAATGGTTGGCTTCGCTTCTGTTGACGCCCTTTAGATGCCGCCGCCCAAGTGCGATTCACCCCTTGCACCCATAGATCGGCGCGGCTCTGTTCTCCGGATACAAAACTTTCCGGATCCGGTCGAAACGTCGGCATCCGACTGCGAGTTTACTTCTTTCGGCAAGGAAACGGTGGCGGATGGTGAAACCGTAACAATGTCGCTCTTTGTTGAGAGGTTCCGAGGGAAAGAGCATTCCGGAGAGTGGACCAGCGACAAATGCTCCGCAAATTATCGTTGGGGCGATAAAGGGGCGGCAACGGTGACACCTATCGCAAACACTGGAATTGACGACGACAACAAAGAAAAAGGGAAGAGCGGCAGCAGTATATGCGATGGGGAGCAGACGGACACCTCACCCCCTTTGCACCTCCGCCCCCACCGCAGCTCGTATCGAGCGTAACACAACGGTAACGACTCGAAGGTCACCGGATGTTAAAAGGAGGGGAATAAAAGGAAGATGCAGTGCCCACGTAACGCCACCAATCAATCTCTCAATCTTTGGGCAGAAAAAAGAGGGAGATAGCGTCGGACAGATGCGAATCGAATCTTCTTTTCCTCCCTTTTTTCTCCGTTCTCTGTTAGAGTTACGAGGGAAAAAGGGAAGAAAGGTGTCTTCCCAATAACTCTTTTACCGTGCCGATAATATGTATGGTGATTGCTTCGTTATTTATTCTGTCAGTTGAGTGATCGCACGTCCACGCGTCGCATCTCTTTCTGCTCTTTCCGAGCTCCACCTTTGAATAAAACAACGGGCGATGGACTTCAGCTGAGAAGAGGCATCCCGCATGTCGGACGGCTCCCAGAGGACAGCCACGTGTCCGTAACGTGCCCCCGTCGCCGGAGCGATGGGAACTATGATAAATCTATGAAATTATGTTGCACCGAATAGAGGAGATTAATCAGATTTCGATGAAAGATTCATTCGCGCATGCTAATGGTTGCGACTCTGTATCGAATCCGTGGAGGCGAGCCCGTGAATGCGTACGTTACCCTCCGTGATTTCCAGGTTGACTGTTAAGTCTTTGGAATTCATGAACTACTGGGTTTTCTAAATATTGTAAGGCAGGTTCAACGTTAATTTATTCATTCATTTAATCAGTCCTGTTTTATTGCTACTTTAGTTGAAAAAATTTATAATCGATGTTATTGAACATGAATATCAGTTATGATTACAATTAGGTATGGGATAGAATGTATGAAAGCATCGACAGAAGATATAAATTAAGTTGTTCCTTGCGACGTATTTTGACGTATGGAAAATGTTTCCATCATCGTTTGCTTCAGCTTAGAAATAAAATTATCTTTCAATTACTTTTGTCTCAGTCTTCTTTCTGGCTGTGATGATGTGACATTTATTGAGGTGTGATGCTTTATAACAGAAACTAGTTTGGTTTTTCCTTATTGAATGCTATGAAAAGACCAATTTATAAGAACTTGGGTTATACTTCGTATTGGTGTTTCTCACTCATACCATTCTGGCTCAGTGAAGTGAGCACTGATAAGCTATTTCACTCCACACCTTGCCCAGTTAGTCTCTTTCCCTCTCCCCAATAGAGAGTAGTAGCTGATACTGATATATCCCTTTCCAAAACTGATATACGAGTATACTCCTCCATCATCAGCTATCATCTGATTGATTGAGAATCCAACTATCCTTCCATATGATGACTTTATAGACAGCCATGATGTAATTATTCTCCCCATTATCTGAAGTTACTCTGAAGAATTTATGACATTTTTAAGGGACCTTTTCATAAATCAGAAAAGAAACTCAGTTATAATCTCTGAAGGAATTCTATTTTATATCTCTAATAATTACCGCTGCAGTAATTATGTGGAATCACATCCTCATGGAAATCACACGAAACCAGAAAATCAGGATAAGTTATGTTTTTAGTAGTCATGCAACCATAACAGCTTTTTCAAAGCCTATGTTGGTTTCTTATTTTATCGATCGATCCAACTTTTTTTTATTATTTTTGACTATTCCAGAGGGTGTACGAGATGATCAGTTGCCGTCAACATTCATTCATTCATTCATTCATTTTAAACCCGGATTATATCACATAAAAAACACTACTTCAACGCATCACTTTCCTCCCGTTTGATTAATTGCCATTGAATATGAAATTTTTTAAACTTCTTATTAGGTAAGGAATTGAATAGGTACTCTTTTATTAATTCAGTTTTTTCAGTAATTTTGAAACACATACAGGCATTTATGGCCATTCTTGTATCTCTTTTGGCTGTTGGACGGTGCAAATAAGTAGAAAAAGGCTTCAGAATCAGATAATTCAAAAAATGCAGAATGGTGTTTTTTCTTCTTGAATGTGGCGAATTAAAACACCAATGAATGGGACAGTAAGCAATTTACACAACGTATCCAGTTATAATCGCCCCGATATAATTAAAAAAAAATTTTGTACCTGATTCTATTCAATGCAATTTTTCTGTGTATCTTTTAGCCATAACTATCAGTATATTACATATAGTATTACTATTTGTGCAGGTTTTACAAAGCACCTTCTTCTTGGGCGCTTTCCTTCCGTGTTTTTTTTCTCCATTGTACTCTTAGGCCCGGTGTTATAATGTATACTTAATATGGACCTTAACTAAAGTTTACTTTAGGGCCCAGTATTAAATTGTTTATAAAGTTAAAGTGGCGATTATTGTACTTTCATGCTAATTCATTGCATAAGTAGGAGATTCTCTATAATCTTCACGTTAAGACCCGGTATACTTAAAATGGACTTTAACTAAAGTTCACTTTAGAGCCCAGTATTACATTGTTTTTTTAGTGTTATATGAAGATTATTGTGCTTCTCCTTGCTAATTCATCATATATACAGGAGATTTGCTATAATCTTCACTTTAACTAGTGTAGTATAAACTAACTCTGACAAAACATTACAAAGCCAGGTCTTAAAGTGAACTTTTGTTAATGTCCATTTTAAGTATACATTATAATACCAGGTTAACTCTAACAAAACATTATTCTACCAGACCTTAAAGTGAATTTTAGTTAAAGATTCAAGTATACATTATAATACCAGGCCTTAAGTTTTTTGGATCCTAAACTGTTTTGTTTTTCTTCCTATTTCAGCTTGCGTTGAGATTAATTATGCCATATACATGGCGATAGTTTAATCGGAAGAGAACACTGTTCGGTCTCTGTAGTGCTTTAATAGAGGCTATATTATGTATGTGTATATATAATATAATTAGATATATTCGATAAGTAGAGGATTCTTAAGGCACTGAAGAAGGCATCAAAGACAAAAGGCTTAGTGCCGCATCTCCGCAAGAGTTTCTCAAGCGGTGACTCATGGAGCCGTTTGGAACGGGCCTCGAAAACACTTAATTCTGGAGTGCAATGTAATTGACTCTCGCTCAGCGGAACCGAGAAGTTAGTCGGTAAATTAATGGGCGTAGCATTCTGCTAGTGGCGCAACAGGGGAAAGGCGAAACACTAATAGTATAGTAGAATTTTTTTCACGTCCAAAAATAGCAATTTTGTATTGCTCTTCATTTGATACATTTGCTACGTCACGTTATAAACATACGTATTTATTTATCTGCATACTACTATAGCAATTCATATTCATAATTAAGGTTATAATATGATCTTGAGAAGTAACTTGGTCATAATATTTATGAAGAATTTATCACAGATTGTCAAGTTCTTACTTCTGGAAGAGTTTAATATATGACTCCTATTTTACATTACAGTGACAATATCTCCAGCAATGGAACGCTCCGACCTACTGTTTGAAAACACGTGGTGCTCCTGGATCTGCCGGAAACTGTTCCAAAGGTAAAGATATAACTTCTTTTGTATAATATTTTACATAATAATTTCAGTATGACTTCATTTAAATCCATTAAAGGGGGATTCGGAACTAAAATCGAAGCATTATATGACGGCAGAATTAGGGATTGAATCCTGAATGTGAAAATTAATAGGTATTTACTTGAATATGCCCATCACTTTCGTTTCAATATTCCTCCCTCACGGTTTAAAGGGATTACATTTATGTAGCATGGACTGAGGCCAATCTTCCGCTTCCGCCCCGTGCCACTCGTTTACTTCTGCGATTTTGGAAAGTCTTGAGGCGTTTCCGTGAATGTTGAAAGTTCAAGGTCGAGTAGCCCTACCATGTTACGATCTTAAAAATCGTCCAGTGCGACTTCAAATCTCATTCATATCGTCCATCGTTCTATGCTACGAACAGGAATTCTGAAAGTTTTTGACGGTTCTTTTGAATTTGACCAAATTTTGACAATTCTTTCGTTTAAATATGTGCGAAAATGAATTCTTAGGTACTTTTCCACAATGCCGTTCTTGTCTTTTAATGTTTCTGTGTTTAGGATAGCTTATGTATTCTTTTTCGTTATAGGGGGAAGTCAAGGAATTTATTCTTGTAATTCTATCCCTTAATCGGTAAATCTAATCTAATTTAATGAAAAGTTAATAAGCTCAAGCGCATGCTTATTATTTATTATTAATTAGCCCATTCCTAATTATTCATTGTACCTCTAACTCATACTTTCCCCTAAAAAACAATCCAATCTTGACATCTTAGTTATTCGCCATTCATTATGTTTCAGTAGCAACTTAAATTCCGAGTACACAGTAATCCTTGAATTTCACAATCAGTGTACAGTACTACGAGCAGCATGACTGCTTTAGCGGTTGATGGGTAAGAGGTCTAAATTTCTACGTGTTTCAGGAATGGAGCTTGTAAAGGAAATAATCTAAAGTAAATTTAAAGCAAAAATAAAGCTGTTTTATTTCATCGGAGGAAATCCAGCTGCTGTGAGATATGTCCTCAGTGTTCCTGCTTCCACAATATTTTCTTCTTTTATTTCATATTTTGCAAGACAATAATTAAAGTTATTACAGTTGATTTCGATTTTTGCAAAGTTTCCTTCTATATCTGATTATCTCATGAAAACTGTACGTCTCCGCCGTAAAAAAAATAAAATAAAAAATCTCATCCCGTCGTTTTTGATACCTCTCAATACGACATCTTATAATAATCCGAATGTTCTCTGTATCAGTAACTTTCATATTTCAAATGGTGTTTATTGTGTAATAAATACTCCTTAAAAATCAGTAAGTTTTTAATCAGTGAACAGTTTCAATCAGGGCAGATTGAAGTGTTTTCTCTTTGATAAAACAATGCAACTATCTTAATTCTACTTCGAATCTTGTTTATAAGTCGATTTAACCTCATAAACGGCTGCAAACATTGTCTAACCTTATTTAATGATTATAGAAACATTATAGCTTTCTTCTTTGTTAATGATATCTTATAAAAATCCTTAGGTCAGTTTACGATTAAAATACGAAACCGAGACATTGATCACGAATCCATACGTTAGCATCTATCTTATCCGTCCACCAAACGGGAAAATATTTTTGCGAGGTATCAATGCGGTGATCGAGTAACACGATAAGACATCGCGATTTATTTTACTTCCTGAAGTGTCATTAGCACCAGATTTACCTTCCGTTTCTCCATCTCATTCTGCTTCCTTCCCCTATCGAAATTCCTTTCTTTTTCTGTTCCTCGTTCTTCCATCAGTCCCGTTTATCCTATTTCCCCTCCTCCTCCTTGCAGCAATCGCCTCTCCACCCACCCACCCACACTCGCACGCATCCTCGCATAGCCTCTCACGCCCTCTGCAGTAGGGTGGGGATTCTCTCCCAATGTCTGACTTCCATCCGGTCCACAATGAGAAGAAGAGTTGAGGCCAGAGGTGGAAAGAAAGAGAGGGGCTACGGAGCCTTACGGCCGAGGAAGAGGGAAGGCTTCCTCAGGGGCATTTCACTAGGTTAAAATATAGTTGGACTGGAATGGAAGGAATGAATGGGAGAGGATGAGGCAACGGAGTCCGATTGGGAAACGTATTTTCAGGACAACTCCTAGGCGGGGAATTTGATGGGAAAGCACACGGGAATCCCAGGCAGTTTCATCGTAATTATGTGACCATTACTTTCGAATAATCTCTTAGTATTTAGTAATTTTTCGAGAATGGTTATTTGTCCTCGATCCCTCTGTACGTGTTAACATTTGATTACGCTGGACTGCTTTTCATTGCTGCGACGTTCATCCACCCTTAATTATATTATTAGGGTGTAGAGGAAAGAACATTCTTGATTCATTACTTGTGATTTATTGGAGTTATAAATCTAGGTATCAATAATCCAGAATTGATGGAGATGATACAGTTGTTAGCCTGCAAAATAAAAAGATTATTGACAGCCGCTCAATATTTACCAACAAATACCTCCGTTACTGAATTGTATCTTTCTTTTCACGGATATCATTAATATTTGCATTAAATAACATATTTGATACATTGAATCGGGTATCTTCTATTTGTGTTGTCGATCATTAGAATAAGGATTTCGTGTTCGAAGCCATAACATAATCTGGAAGAATTTCTCCAGTGCATCCTTCAGTCTATTGTGTTATATCGCAGATAAACTATCCATGTTTACAAGTGTAGTCTCAATCACAGAAATGTTAAGCAAGCGTTGAAATAGCCTCGGATCACAATTATACCCGGAAAGAAGGAATGTCTTGGTGGATATGAGGAAAGAGGTTTTTTGTACAAAACGGAAAGACATAAGTCTTTAGAAATGTGGATGTGTGACTAACAACGCCAGGCAGTTACGCTTCAGCCTCAAAAATACGTGTTAGTTGCGCTTATTAGGGATAAGTTTAGCCATACAGTAGTTACTGCGTGTTTTTCTTTCATATGTGGTATTTTTATGTTCTCGGAATCTTCTCAAGTATTTTGCTCTTTTTCCAACAGCAGTTACATTGTGATACAACCGTTATTTTTAACTTTAAATTGTTCAGATGTTTTTCTGCAAAATGTCTTGGTATCAGCAGAAGGGCTTGTCCGGTCATAATGGCGTGCGCTTATTAATTGTAAATATTATATTTACATATTTTTCTTGTGCTACTTTCCATTTGAAAGATGACTTTTATATCCATTCAGAATTTTTCCAAGGTGGCAATTCCAATAGGAATTATACCAGTGATTCTTTAACAGTTGATTAAGAGAATTTTAGAGCTAAATGAATATGTCACAGTGAACATAAGAGGATATTATTTATGAAACATTTTCCGCAAACGATTCGGTAATGATTCAACAAGTTAAATTCAGTTTAATATCAGTACAGAGCTGGTTTCTTTCAGACGCTCTTCTCTAATATTTTATATTTCTTTACCGCAGATTCATATAAAGAAAAATAGTACATATTCATATTTTCGGCTTTTAATTCTTCTGATGTTTTCAATTTTTGAAACCGAATCATGAAATTCTTTTAAAAAACTCACTTTCTCATGAGTTGCTATATTCATTTAATGTATATTTGGAGAAATTGAAGAGTATGTATGAAGTATACTCTTAATGCATGTTTCTGTTTAGTCTGAAGAGAATTCTTTCGAATAGGACGTGAAATTCATTTTTAATGTGTACTATGATTCTTGGCGAGACAATCAAACTAAGAAGACTGGACTTGGGGGGGAGTTGGATTATGGCAGAGGTGAGGAACATGCGGCCTTCGGGCCAAACATGGCCTTTCTGAATAAACGATACAGATTCAGGGGTAATCTTGTGGTAATTATTAATATTAAAAACAAAAAAATATATTAAAATGCTCCATTAGAGAAAAATTTCACTCTAATGGAGCATTTTAATATGGCCTTTCTGTTCGTTCATTGCGGCCTTTAGTCATTTTCTGATATTTCTTTTACTTTTATATTACTATTAATTATCATCACTATTTCTATTGCTTCTGATTTTGTTTCTCAGCCTTACTAATGCCGCTAAGTGAGTAACAAATTAAATAATAATCTCTTTTAGTTCGAGCAGCAAATGAATTAATTTTATTCTATACAGTTTCGATTTAAATTATATGACTGTTGGGCAATCGCTACTTTAGGGCGGGCTTGTGGTTCCACATGTAGACTATCTTATGAATCCGAATGGTAAATGTGACTTTCTGATGAGTTGAAATTCCCCACTCCTGTACTATGAGGTAGTAAGAAAGGGTACTACGGGACGTATGAGATTGCGCCTTCCCTGGAGACAGTTTTCCAGTTAGTTGACTTGAATCCTATAATATCCAATGTATCCATCGATGTGCAACAGAAAAAAATTTAAGAGATAATTTTTTGGGGGGTTTGATGTATTTCCAGGAAAAAATTGAGCGTACTAACGTGCCAATTGATAACTTCTTTTGGCGTTGTTACTTCAAGAACAAGAACGGCTTCAGTTGAGTAATAGATTTTTGGCTTTCTGAGTGTAATCTCAAAGATTACGGCGTCAATTATTATTTCTCAACGATTAATCTGTTTTGAGAGATGTTTTTAGTGGATAACTTAACATAATGATACTCTTGATCGGTTGATCACCTTACATCAGGTCTCTGATGATGGTTATGTATTACAGAAACCGGTAGCTTCCCAAATGATTTTTGCGGAAAAGTAGCCATCTTTGTTTTTTCTTTTGGAATGAAACCATAAAAAATCTTTCTATCATTATGGAATGTAGTTCTTGGTTCGAAATACTGAAAATGTCGGTAAAAGAAACATAAAATTTTGCAATTTTGAAAATCTTTCACTTTCGCCACTACGCGCATTCTTGCAGTCGCATCCCGCGTAAAATTACAAGAGGAAGATAGGCCCGTTGTGAATGCGTTGATAATTTAATGTTATATAATATTCTTTTAGTAAAAATGTTTTACATTTAAAATTTAGATATTTAAATATTAACGGGACTTAACCGAATGTACAATTTGACTATTTTCCTATTTTTTAAGATAAAAAAGCTAAAAGAACAAAATTATTATTAAGTAATTTTATTATCCCACCGGGAAAATTCGGGATATTATACTTGTTAATCATGAATTCTAATCCTTTTAGAGAGATTAGTTTTCTTACATGTCTCCGGGAAATATGAATTTGTTGCACGCAAGAAATTTCAAAGGAGAGTACATACAAATGAAGTTTAGGGGTACTTCAGGGGTAATCCTTGACTAGATATTACAAATGAGTTATAATGCCATTCGTAATTTATTTATATAACTTTCGTTGGGCGAAAGATGTTGTTTAACTATATCTATTATTAAATGCACAATATTGGAGCGCTTTAAATTATAGTGGATTTAATAGTGAGTACTTTAAAACCGTGGGAGCTCCTAGAATGATTTCGCGGACCGCAGGAGGTACAATGCTCATTAATATATTTTAAACTATATATTGACTATAATTATATTTAAATTATTATTTAATCTTCGGAAATTGTTAGTTAAATAGTTTTATTGTTCTTTTATTAGTTTTATTTCAGTGATATCTTAAAAGAGAAAAGTATTTTCATTCATAGAATAGAGCTACAAGAATTTACCGCAGGTTTGACCCTACTAATTTAGTGGAAGCGAAACGATTGATTTGTGAAAGCTCTTGCATCTACTTTGGTACTGTACAAGCCTATCGGCATATTGCAGGAGAAGAAATCAAATTATTTCGAACAGCGCTCAACACACTACATCCATTTCAGATGCATTGTGTGCAGTAGAATCACTTATTGTTTAAAAATTTACATGGACAATATTAAGGAAATATATGGCTATAGGAAATATATAAGACTCGCTAATATTACTTAAACAAGTTAGGAAATATCCTGGTGCACTTTTGCTCGACTAACCCCTGGATAATCAGTACAAACGAGGTTAATATCGTTTCTGACCTTCCTATGCTCAGATTTTGGTTGAATCCCCGCCCCTTAAAATTGCTGTTATCTAAATAGTTACGTGAAAGAGATTATTTTGGTTGGTTTCTTATGAGAAACTTATATATCTTAGTAGTACTGTATCGAGTGATTGCCGTGTGTGCAATTGAAGGTTGGCATTACTCAGTGGCAGCCATTAAGTGCGCTCCCCCGACATTCCATCCGCTGTACATACATGGCGAAGGCGAGGAGAATTTCGTAAGAAAATGGCTGCCGGGCTCATTAGCCGCTTTACATAAGAACTATTTTCAGCGCTCATGCTGACATATGATCATCCATTGACCATTCGGTTTAAGTATCCCTTTTTGTTCCTTTTCGAAATGAACAAAACATAATTAAGATAAATTTTTAGATCGTAGAAGTTACCCTCGGATTAGCATATAGTTTCAATATTTGAATATTTTTAATTACTGTAGTCGCAAATATCGAACATCCATGAACGATTGATGAATGTAAAAGTCGATTTTAGGACTTATTTGCGATTCATTGTATAGAGGCTGCTAATTTCTTAAGTTGAAGTACTGTTTTCATACGTAGGTACTTTCTCCTTTTTGCTCGGTTCGTGCTGTAGAAATGCGATACGCGATATGCGATTTATATAGATAATTTTTCGTTAAATTCCAGTTCTCATCTGCTTTCTTATCGAGATAAGTTGGCTATGGCGGTGGTATTGGTGCATTATTTCGGAAACGCGAATTTAGATCTCGTCTTCCTTTCTTTTATTCGTAGATCTGGTAATCAGAGATAAATGGTAATTCGTGACATTGCCTCTTCGTTTCCTACCGAAAATTCAGCAATTTTAGAGTATTTTTTCATTGAGTGCGTAAGAAAATTATTAGAAGATGGGTGACTGTTCGACTTACGTTAAAAATGGTATATATCTGGTATATTTTTTTACCTTCCAGGATTAAGCATTATTTTTCATATGCGTGTCAATGAATTATTTACAGCATAAAAGAATATTAAAAGCATCATATAATAGATACTATACTTATGAAGGTCAATAACAAAGATGGGTATCAACGCCTTTGCCAACAACTCGCATTGTGAATGTTTTCAGCTATGCGTTCAACGTAAGGTTGAACGTAATTAAAGAAAATCGAAAAAAATAAACGCTGAGAATATATTCTATATTTATTAATTTATTCACTTCTCATTATAAAGTTACGCAATCGAACTGAGGAGAGCCGTTTAAGACATCCTCAGGCGTCGAAACAAAATTCTTTGGATATTCATTAATGGGAAATTCCTTCAGAAGTCCGATGGAAAGTGTGCTGAATGTCGCAAACTGGGGACGAAGCGGTGAGAGGTAGGTTAGAAGGCTCGCACAACTGTCGTCCTTTGGTGCTAGGATATCCGTTGGCTCCAGTCACGTGTGGAATGAACAGAATTGCATCCACAGCACACGTGATGAAGGTCACCCTGTTTCATCACGTGGCAACGAACTGCTGCTTTTTCTGACTTCAATTATGAGATTATTAACGATTGAAATGCAGGGATGGCCTGCAGTGTAATTTAAAGGCTCGTGTGAGATTTCGAACAATTTGCTGACCGAGTTAGTCAGTAAATAACTTAAAGCCGCAAAATCCGAAGAGGGTTCAATTGCGAAGCGTAGGAATTTAAAACCGTTTCGGCTGACAGTAACTTATAATTTCTATAGGAAAAAGAGGCATAGAAGAGATTTGAATACAAACAGTTGTTACGTAACTTGAGAAACGAAGTTGTTGCGGAGATGTGGTATTTAAACGTCATCGTTAATGAAATCTGTTGAGCATTGGTTTCATCAAAATGAGTATATTGAAATAGAAAATGATCAAATAGGTTTTCAAGTATGAAAAATAGACAAGGGAAAGGTGAATATAACCGCTTCGTTCGATTTCAATACTGCTTTTCTGAATGCGTTCAATAAATATTGGAAATTGCTCAAAGGAAATGATGTAACTGGTACATTTTTATCTCCGTTATTTCCCTCGTAAATTGGATTATAGACACACATCGTAGAGTTAATTATTAGAAAAGAAAGACAAAGAAATCGACCAAATGAAGACATAAAAAAAGAATACACGCATAATACGGTAACCCAAGCACTGAATGGAAAACAAAATTTTCTTTTTATCTCTACTTTTAGCTAAAATCTCCCAAAATCTTTTCCTTTTTCATCCCATCTGTGTATTTTATTTCTTAGCCTTCTTGATCGTGACGAAGCTACACATAATTCTCTCCATTTTCATCAGCAAAATCGGGCTAATTAAGAAATGTTTCTTCATGGTCGTATGTTTGACCCTGCGATTTGTCAGGACTTGACAGGGCTTATCGCGATTTCGCAGGACCAGTGTTTCTAATTTAATTCTGCATAAGAAATAAATCCCGTAAGAGTTAAAAAAGAACTTCTCATGCATGTTTTGTGGGAACAGTCTGACTCGTCTGTGTTTCAACCTTTAGGTACATGAAAAGTAGCCCTATTATCTGTGTAGTGTCGACATTTAAAACATTTAAAGTTTAAAAGTCGCGCAGTTTTTTTGTTTCCGAGCTGTAGTCGAAATACTCAAACGCACACGACCCCTAAAGCTTTACTTAGACCCCCTGCATACACTGATTGACCCCTTCAGGTCTTTCTGGACCCTTTTGAGAACCCTTGCATTACAGTATTCCTCGTTTTTAATTATTTTAATGTGTATGGTAATAATTTGGCTAAAGTTTGTAGGAAAGATAGCGGGGAGTAATTGAACGGGGATTGAATTATTAATCAATGAAAATATACACTCTCGTATATCTGTAAAGGGGCTCTCGCGTCATAATCATTTATCTTGTTATGTAAAAGAATGTAAGAAATTATGCGCATTGAAAGTACCGAAGCAAATCTTGAGAAAAAGTTGGGAAATGAGGAGAGAGAAGAGGAGTAAGAAATGGAGTTTTCCTCATTATTTATGATTATTATTGGACCCTTTGATGGTGAGGTTAGGCCCAAATGGGCCTCTCTTCTACCTAACCTCGTATTGTATTCACTATTTTTTTTTAATTCAAAAACAAATTTAAAATATACAAGAAACAAAAGAAAGATTTTGTTTGTGAGAGAAAATGTCCACAACTGAGGGTGGTAGAGAAAAAACCCACGTTGCGGGAAAACACCCACACAAGCAGGAGGGTAAGAAAAACCCGAGAAAACACAGAGGAAAAGAAAATTTAAAATTAAAAAGCAAAAAATAATCGCATAAAAAGCAAATAAATATCCTTTAGTGGTTGATAATCAAGATTTGGTGCCGATGGGGTTTACCAAGTATCAGTATTTGTCCCATCGGTGATGGTCGGTGTTATTAGTTGATACTGAGCAGAGCTTGAAATGAAGTTGGTGAGAAAGGCTAGATGGCATTCACCAACTAATTCACTAAAAGTGATCGACTTATAAATTAGCTTGACGTGAGAGTAATCAAAATCGACTCGACGATGAGTTAGATGTGAGAACAATGTGTGCATAGAGAAAATAAAGTTCAACTATTAATTAGCTTCTTTTCTATAGTTCATGGCTAAAGAGTGCATCATATACAATCCTTTTGAAGACAGAAAATGGTAAATTATTCATTTTGGTGTTAGGTAGTTGATTTTACATAGTTGATATACATATAGGTAATACATTTACTGAAATTGCGGATAAGACTGAAGGAATTACAGGAAATTTAATGAAAAGATTAATTTTTTTGACGTTACGGGAATGGATAATGCAAACTTGCTTGGCACATTAGGAGACATTTAAAAGTTTTTTTTCTGAAAATTCTTGCCTTACGGGCTTAAAACATAGATCCAACGAAGAATTTTCAAAGCCTAAAAGAATAAACTTTAATCTACCAGATACCGTAAAAGATTGAATTAGAAAAAATAACTAACTCTTAGTTCAAATGAATTTTGGAAAACTTTAAAGATTGACTGAAGAAATCGAATATCGGGTAATGATAGAAGATTTCAAGAGAAGAACTGCTAAAAGACCCTTAGGGAATCATTATAAGATAGGAACGAACGGCAAGGTTTAGTCGAATTTAGGAATTCAAATGTTGGCCTACCACAAGGAAGAGGTGTAAATAGGATGCTGATTTTATTTCTCCTTGATCTATTTCAAGGACTAGTTCAGGAAACGATTAATTTATGCGGCCTTCTGGCAAGAACTCCTTTTAAACTTATAAAACAAAATGAGCTGCTTATCTAATGAACCAGTTGAATGTAATTCGAGCGTCGTAGACTTAGCGTCTCAGTTGCTGGAAGAGATATCCTAATCACAGTGTCATCTAAAGGTAAAGCAATGGAAATCAGACACTCTTAGAACGTTCTGAGAAATGAATTTGATGTTGAAGTTACTTCTTAATTCTATTCTTGTCATGTAAAATGAGATCAAATCTTGATAAGATTGATTGCAGCGTGTAGTTTGTTTCTAAAACTACGCAGAAAACTAAATATGACGTACATTTCTTACAATTTTTTAATCTAGGAATTACTCATTACTTACTAACTGCTTGGTGTTCGCGATTCCTCCTCTTACCATTTATTGCTTATTAATGCCGAGAAATGTTCTTCGATGCATTACCACATAAACCTTCTGCTCTATAATTACAATATTTCAGTGGATTGAAAGTTGACGCACGTGGAAACGGTAAATTCTTGATAAGTATACTTCTTATGATCTGGCAATTTTTCTAGAAGATAATAAAGTATCACGTCCTCGTATGATGGTAATTTTCTGCAGCTTTTAATGCATGAACGGCATCCTTTAGTTCCCTGGTCTTTCATTAGCTATCCTTGCGAGCCCTTGGCGGGCTTGAGATTTAAATGCTACCCATTTTCATTCATTAACTCAAATCACCGTAATGAAATACTAAAGGAATGCTCTCTGCAGCGCTGTGTGTTTATTTTTATTCCAGTTTCTTGTATTTTTATTTTCGCAAACTGCAATTGATTGAGCTTTGTACTGGTTACCTTAAGCTTTGCCGTTGTTAAAGTCAGTTACTCCGTAAAAGTCAATAAAATGCACATTATTATTTCCTCGTTAGGCTCTTGATATTTCAGTAGCGGTTTTTCATAAATACTCGAAATATAATTTCACCTCCAACGTTCATAATGTGTTTGAAATACTATGTTATTTAATTTTGAAGGTTATTTTCCGGATGCTCGAGATTCATTGCTTTTCCTCCGCATATCCCATACATTCGATTAATTTATTATTTCCAAAGTTCCAAAAATTTCATTTTCACGTGACAAAATTTGTTAAATCTGTACTTGAAAAATATTTGTAATCTTTTTCTTCGAGGTCATACCGATAGTCGTGTTAATTTTTACTGTTACATCGATTGAGAAGTGTTTCAACGACTATCATTCCCAAGAAGTTAGCTCTCATCCACATCGCAAAATTTTTCGTGGCACCCGTAATTCAGACTTTATGTTAAACATAAAGTTTAGTTTAAACCATCGACCAAAATTCTAAGTTTAAAACTTAGGTTTTTGGTCGATGTTTTTTCTAATTTAGCGAAAGAGCACAAGAAATAATCAATCAATCGAACAAAAATAACGGACTCTAAGATATTATTATGTTCCTTGTTTACCACACATTTTGGCCCGTAGTTGGTTTAATAAAGTTCTTTTATTTATACTATAAATTCCTTCTGGCATGACTTTGTGATATGTTTCCTTTCATTTAATTGTTTTACGTCCTCTTATTTATTTAATATTTAAATGGAGGCTCTGCTCGAAAAACATACATATCTTATGATATGTGAACATAAAAATACGGTCTTTCTACGATTGGATCTTTCTGCTCATCATTCGAACAAGACAGTCAACTATATTTTATAATGTGCTTTCTGAAAATATTGGAGTTTTTTCTACGAATATAACTTTAAATTCCCCCAGGTTTATTTTCCTACGATAACCCCCTGCCACACGGCGAAAGGCGGCTTGCAGGGTATTTATGTAGATTAGTTTAATTACCGAAATTACATCCTCAGTATTTCCCACCGCGTTTGAACTATTTTGCGTTTTGCCATGTCTATGAAACAATCTTTTAAATTTTCTTTCGCATTTTCAAACTTATTGTTTTAGATCATCCACATATGACATTATATTAATTACTAGGATTAGGGAAAGGCGAATAACTTAGCGCGGAAGCGCCGTGCGGCTGAAACCCAAAGTTTTTCACACCTGTTATTACTTAAATTATTTAATTATGCTCAAGGCCCTAATGACCGTTTTTCTACTTGAGATAGACCACACGGGAAACCATCAGGCCGCATTCAAGTTGCGTGTTGCCTACATTCAAATAGTTTTCCTTCGAAAATATTTATGAGATAATAAATTCATTCGCTGAGTGAGCTTAAAGAGAGCAGTTACCATTTTTTCATTGGGGGTATTAGCAAGATTAGGAAATATAAATGTTTAAATATTGGCGATTGTTTTAGGAAGTGGTTAAAGTACCATAAAGACCGCATTAGGCCTGAAGGCTGTAGTTTTCCTACCTCTGATCTAAGACATTTTATGTTTTATGATCGACCATTATACATTATATTATGAGTGAATTTATTCGAGTGGTCAGTTATTTCTTGTAAAATTATGAACTAACCGACGTGCTATCTCAGCGAATGTTTTCCTAATTACGATATAATTTTGATTTTAGGCCTTATATGCTTCACAGCTATCTTTGAATCTACTATTTTTAATATTGAGATAGCATTGAGTATGTTTTGTTGTGTTCAAGGGTTGTTGTGTGTAGGTTGTCTAGCAAATTCTACAAGTGACGTCGCATTCCAGAGAGAGGATTTCTTCCTTACATTACCGTCCCTGTATTTTTTGCACCTTCTTTATTGATTAAATCGATTTAAATTTATCGTTCCGTCTAACTGCAGAGATATTTGCTATCCTTCAGAAGTGAATGAGGGAATAAATTCTGCAATCGAAAAGTAATGGGTTAGATACCTTTGTGGGAGAGTAACCGTATTTCCTCGTCTGTAGTCTGGGAAGATTTAAGGAGAGGTTGTTTTTTTATATTAAAATCGGTTTCCGCTTTATTGGTACATTGTTCAATAACTGATTTGGTATTTCACTCTATTTTGAATCTCCCGGAAGGATCGCTGTTGGTTCAGCCTCAGACGGTGACGTAGATCGGCATGCATCACCACGCACCTTAGGAAAGGGTCTCTGATATTAAATTAACGATTCGAATGAATAAGTGCAATAGAAATATTCCTTTATCTTTCGTCAAAACGATTAAAATGAGTGTGCGACATTAGCTAACGTTCCTGTAAATAAATTGTCCGGAAAAATCAACTCTAAATCAAAAAAGTAATGTGAAATTATTAGTAAAATGACATATGAAATTTTTATTTTGTGATGTAAATTGAAATGAGAGATGAAATAGTTTTCAAAGGGAAAATGGATTTTGAGAACAGTAAGTACTCGTAAACCAGTAAAGTCGTTACTAAAAGTACTGTATTCTGGACACCCATATCTAATTATGATACAAACCTATTTTCGACTTTTATTGTTACACACATGCCACCCTCGAGAGGCACAGATATTGGCTTTCTATTTATGTGGCAATGCATTGTAGTGGTCCCGGGTTCGAATACTGATTAGGCATGTTTGTTTGTTTTTATTCATGGGTTGATTTGTAAGACTGAAAATCACCCTTATATAAAATCCTGACGATTATTACTATCAGAAAGCGGTAGAAATTAGACTCCTAACGGAAGAAAACGAAAAGAGAAGGACGATAGCGATCTCCTCTGGAAAAGTGAAGAAGGTTAAAGGAGAAGCATAAATCACAATCTCGGAAGGAGTAGCTCGATTCTCCCGGATCCTTTTATCACGTATCCGTGAGCATTTAAACCCTATGAATTATAGATCCCGGTCTATAAATTATAAATGAAGCGAATTCTCCTTTTTTTGCCCCTCCTTGGGAGTCTGCTTATTTTTTGTTGACATCGCAGACAGACGGATTTGCCTATTACCTATGCGATCTTCCCTACAAAAAAGTCCTTTTGGAGCAAGGTCGACTCGGGAATTAGGTTTATCCATGATGGACATTTTAAAAGGCAAAGTCGGAATAAATATGTTGTGCTAACCTTACAGACAGTCTGGTGCGAGCAGCAATCTTGACTTAGCTATAGAAGTTGAGTAAGCTGCAGCTGGCCGTTCACCGTAACATTTTATTGGAAAGCTTTACGATGAAAGACAGTACTCAGAATACCCTATTTTATTCCAATTGCAGACGTATCAATGCTTCTATTGCGAGAATAAGCTCCACGAATCGCAATTTATTCCGTATTGCAGTACTGTGTAACCTATGTTCCCCCGTGGCACACTTGAGAATTAACAAAAACTTAAAGAATTATAAATTTACTCAATTAACTTTGATTTAATTCAAACTCACACACTTTAGAATTAACGAAACCATACGTTTCTTATTTGTCTCATTTCCAATTGAGATAGAAACTTTTCGTTTAGACTGAAAATAACCGAAACTGACATTTCCAGCCATAAATGTTTTTACTTCATTTCTTTATATTTTTAATTGTGCTGTATGAAGAGATGAGGAGTGAAGTATTTTGCCTTTGTTTTCCTGAGCCAGAACTCTATGAGCGGAAAACGACTTCTTAAGTGCAGCACAATGACTCTATTACTAACACTGTTCATAGGATTAAGGAATTATCAGAAGGAAATTCATTGCTCAACAACACTCATAATTCAATGTGTTTCATAATATCACCGCCTAGAACAGAGAACGGGGACAAACCTAGGCGGTAAGTGTGCCGTTATTGATAAATTAAAGGATTTGCGTATTAATGAGGTGCCAAACCAAGTTAGATGCTAACTTTATCAAATTTATTGTTCCAACGATGAGATTAAGATCAAGTCGTTGACGTAAATAATAATTAATTATCATTTATAATTAACAGCATCCACATATATAGCTCTGGAGCTTAATTTTTAGTTTAGAGTAAATAACAATGACAGTTTAGTCAGAGTTTCTCGTGCCAAAAAAATCTTACGCATGCCACTTTGGGCACGCGTGCCATAGGTTCGCAACTCCTGGCCTTGTCGAAGACTAAGACAAGGGTTAATGAAATGTACGTTTTCTCTATATCATTCCAAAAGACAATTGATTGCTATAGATTAGGAAGCCTTTCTAAATCACGGGCGGATTTAGGAACTTTCCAATGGGGGAGGCTTACTTACTCCAAAAATGGAGGGCGATTTCTTTATGGGCTCGTCTCTATTTTACTTTTAAAATGCAATTTTGTCGCGATTATTGTAGTATTGGCATAGTATTCTTGGAAAAAGAAAAAGTTTAATATCAGATTTTAATTCGATCTCCGCGTCAGATTATAGGAAAATTGCTGAAACCATTCAGTCATGAAGAGGAGCGATCGCCTCTCTTCCCCGGATCCCCAAATACACCGAATAAGGGTCGCTAGATCATTCTAGTAAACATCTTTTGTAACATTGATTTTGCCTAAGACGATAACCAGTAAATTAGTATTCTTAAAAGTGCTTCGACAGCTGAGGTCATTTTGCATGTAGATCCCCACCGGGAGTCCGCTTTCACTGAAGTCGAACGCGTTGCCCACTTGGCTATATGGGAGCTCCCATAACCAGTAAAATGTTGTTCTTTATTTCGCTGTGATGTTTTAAGTGATTGAAAAAAGTTATTTCAAATTGAAAATTGCTATTTCCGTCGTCACCGACATTAAAAACGAATATTTTTGTATATAGTACTACCGTATTAGAGCATTGACTCAAAATCAATTAAAGTTGCTACTATTCACATTCTTTAAATGCACTCCTTTTGAAATTTGCCATCACATTTTCCGTGTTCGCCATATTATTTGAATGTCTGTTACGAAGATGAACCGGAAGCCGAATCGAAAGATAAATCGAAATTCGTGCAATCAGCGACCTTTCACAGGATGACTTCCAGCCGATTAAGAAATGAGGGAAATTAAGTTTACGTCTCGCATGGCTGTTATTTCTCCCGGAGGAAAGATATTATTAGATATTAATTACCTTATGGCAATTTTGCTTCTTTTACTAGTAATTCGCTCAATAGATGGCGCAAGATGTTTTCCTACTAGAGAGGCAGCAAGTAACCTTGAGATTTTATGGCGTGATCTACTAGGTTTCCGCTCTTCCTCGTAGACATTGTTGTCAGTGAGTGTTCCCATCTCCATTGTGTTTCGCTTGTATGCATGCAATCATCTTTTCATCCATCGAGGATTTCACTTCCGCTAATCACCGGTCATATTCTGCACTAAGACGTTCTCTTGCAGGTGAAACATTGCTGAGTTGGTAATTTAAGAACGACCACCCAAATCGATAACTATTTATGGAGTATATAAGCGCTCGCTTTGTAAAAGAGATGCCATAGCTGGATGAAATCATCACCTCACTCAATTAGTTGTTAAGTTGAACTTATATTCTTTCATTGTGCCTTCATTAGATTGTGTTGTGTGTTGATCACCGAGTTTTTTCGAGTTCCAATATTTATATGTGCGTATATTTTGAGTGGTGAAGTTGGTATCATAGATTAGACTAGAATGTGGTAAGTTATTTTGTGTGCTTGTAGCCCTTTAATCGTTTTCCTGCACGGCACTGATTCGCATCAAACTAAACTTCCTCTCTCGCTATCTAATAATTTCGTTCGTTATAGACCGAATCCAGTCTTTGAGGAAGATCGATTTTTATAGGAGAAGAAGATATTTTGGTATCGAGACTTCGACTTAAAAACATCTTACGAATTTGGAAGGGTTTCACATTGGAATTGCCATGAACTCTCGGAAATAATGCGTCTATGCTGAAATATTTTTGCGGCTCACCAATAGATCTCTTACAGCAAATCAATGTTAACGATCGTATTTACTGTGTTTGTGAAGGATCTCCCACAAATACTGTCATAGAAACATCATATTCGCGAATATCATTCGAATTAGTCAGTAGATCTTGGCTGCCATGATTCAGGGCCATTCTTTTTTATGTAGAAAATCTTTTTATTGCGGTATTCTTTGTATTACGCACAATCTTCCAAAAATATTGGTGTCCTTCATCGTTGACGTGTCACCCAAATTTGGCTTGCGTCGTCCACTCCGGACTGAAAGAGGCGCCTTACAAGATAGCGACGATCTTTTTCTCGGTTCTTTAAATTGTTATGTCGATAATTCTTTCTATTGACGGCATAGTTCGGTATTCTCATGGGTAAACGATGATTTTCTTCGTAAACTTCGAACCAGAGGGCTAGTCTGTAAATTTCGTCTACGTATTGTAAGGCCTGAGGATATTCTAGGGGGTGACAAAATCATTAAAAGTCAAATGAGTGCATTTAGCATTAATCTACAAGTTTCATGTATCGAAAATCTTCGGTAATTTCATAGAATTTGCCAATCGTCGTCCGACGCGTCGAGAGCTCTACAGTCGTGCGTGATGCTGAGATGCAAAAAAGAGACCGTCCTGCGAAAAGCAACTGCGTAAAAAGGCGAGAAATCGGCTGTCGAAATGTCTCCAGTGCAACGAGGATTACAAAAACGTTATCTTTGCGCCTAAATTTTGATATCATTAGAACTTTTTGATTCCCAGTTACTTCACAGATTCATCTACGCGAAAGAGATACCGTTTCACAAAATGGCGTCATCAAAACGTCGCAGTTATAGCGAATAGCTGATTCGCGGTTATAACCTTGCGCATAATCTATTTCGGCACTGCTGTCCTGAAAAATGTGACGCAAAATGAGGATTGATGTTTTTCATCTAATGCGATGTATAACAGAATAGATTATAATTTTCCTACTTATGTGGCGAGCAGTCCTCCGTTGGTATTTATTGTGGCACGATTACATTTCGTCGTTTGAAACTTTACTTCTAGTTATGAAAACATATGGAATAATTTGGAAAGCCTGCTTTACGCAGCGGATCAGAATGATGTCATCGCAAGAAATATTTCTTGGCATCAATGAAGATCGTTGTTGGAGGATAAGGCAAACGTTTGTCCTTAGTTATAGTTTAAGAGAGTAAAATAATTATGTTTCTCTTACGATCAGTAAAGATTCCACGATTTTTAATACTTTGTCTAGTATATCTATCTAGTTGCACGAAATCGCTTAACTTTAAATCGCGAAGTTTAAAGTCAGCAGTTTTTCCATTTTTCGTCTGAATTGTTCAAACTTAGCAATAGTATTTTTATGAAGCGAATATTCTGATCGTGAATTTCATCAGGCTATGTCGTATATTTAACAGAATTCTCTAAAACTTTAAAAATTTGGCGTAAATATCATTTAATTTCTCAAGGGCAGTGAAGATTCTCGGAGCTATGACATTCGGAAGATTGGCTTCCAGAAGTGCACTAATTTGAAACATAATCATTGCTAGTCATTATTTCACTCAGTTTATTAAATATTTCTGTGTGATTCTCTTTATTTATTCCTAATTTTGCTGACCTTGATTTTGTCCTTGTGAAATTATACGTATTGGTGTTTCTTGTTATTTTCCTCATCTTTGGATAGTAATTCTAAATTATCTATCATTAATAGCTTCATCGCCTCTCAGGCTAAAGATACCTGGATGTCATCTTTCCGGTAACACGAATAACACTTAGCATTGATGTAAATCAATATTATTTGTTTCCTACTTTTCTGATAGCCTTCAGAATCCCAAAATAATCTTTCTCTCTAAGTTGACAGTTTTCCTCGTCTTGAGATTACGTATATACCTATTTATGCATCAGCGACGTCTTTTTGCTGCTGAATTCGACCAAATACCGATGCATAAATGATACTGTTACAATAAATTGGACATTAGGAGGAAGAGGTACTTCCATGAAAATCTTCATATTAACTTCTTTAACTTGTTCGTGATCTTTGATTGATCTTTGGTCTGATGTTCATCGACCTTGGTCCATCCACCTCTATGTCCATAAATATTTTGTTAAGTACACATTTTGAAGCATTGCTTAACATAAACCCATCTAGATGGATAACATTACACAAGTTAACCATAACGGAATCTGTCTCCATTATTATGATCGGATCTATTGTGTTAAAAAATTAAAATTTCTGGAACGATATTCTCTTTTAAGAGAGGTATAGGAAATGTTTCATGCAAACCGGAAGTCGGCATAGAGGATTTTCAATTAGTTCCTATTAAAATCGGCTTCTACTCTTTAAAATACATCTAATATAGGCCCTCTGAAGCATCTTACGGCTTCCTTTTCCATTCTTTTTCAATTAATTGCTCACGTATTCGGTATCTTGAAGCTGTTCCTAATGAAACCGGAGGATGCATCCATATGCAGGGCTCTTATGGATAGTGATCAATGATTTTCAATTTATAGAAGTCAATATGCAGGTCGTTTATCTTCTAACTGAAATGTTCAAAAGAAAAGATAGGGATAATAAAGTAAGCTATTTGCGGCAGTCAAGAGGTTCTGCAGTGTCGCATGAATTAAATGGATTATGTGAAAAAGACGTAATTCCGAAGTGTTTACGTTTTTATAGATAAAATAACCGTATTTGACGCATGGACGTCGATGACTGCAGTACGCAATTACGTAAACGTGAAAATGAACGTCAATCATCGTGACGCATGAATAGATATTTCGATAAAATCTACGCATATACAAATTTCTTCGCAAAGGCTGCTTTATATACATCCAGATATTGGAATAGAGGAAAATCTTTATTTGTCACTAATTCATCTCTGGAGAATCTGGAAGGGGCCATCGGGTTCCCCCTTGATAGACACTCAGAGATAACGATTTGCCTGGGATATGATGGCGAGATGAAACGAAACACTGGTAATTAAAGATTTTTTGTATACTTATCTTATTACTTATTATTACTTATCCCTTATTGTGATGAAACCAAATTTATAATAATAAGATGTATATATGAAATACATAGAGGTGCTAGGAGTGTATTTAAGCTTATTCTATAAGAAAATTGTCTGTCATGAACCCTTGAATTTCCAAATCGTCTTTGCACTAGGGTCATATAAAGTCACACCGACTCGCGCAATATCACTCGTTCAGGAGGTATGTCACATCCGTGACGTAGGAAAGAGGTCCTGCCGCAGCAGCAGCATGGGTGGCACATTAGGCTGTCGTCGTAAGTGCGAATCGACGCAGACCGAGATGACGCACCTCTGGGACGACATCGCATGCAGTTTTTCCACCGCGGAACGGAACGCCGCTCCGGGATGCATTCCTCGCGTTACCTAATAGGTGAAAAAACCTTTCCTTTTTTTCCGACTCTCTCGAGAATAACGTGACGACGCCCCCGGACGTCGCGAACGGGGCGTGTGCGTCTCCGTCGGCGGTGTTTGGGCGCGAATTAAAAAATAGGAGCGGGCCGAATGTAAGACATAAGGAGAGGTGACCAAAATCCATGTGCCACCCACATAACTCCGACGTGAACCCCTTCTGCGCACCCTCCTGGGGCCTATCTTGCTTCGGCTGTCTCCGTCGACCCACTTCGGCTGGGCTCGCTCTTTCGCCATATAGAATGGAGAGGGCCCGTTAAACCCCCCATTCCCCCCTCTCCCTCCCTCCACGGAGCAGCAGCTCTCCGAGCGTGAGAAGAGCCGAGGATTGGAACGCGCTGGAATGATGGGAAGGGGGGTAGGGGTAGGGGGAACAGGGCTTTTAAAAGGAGTGTATGGAAGGGGGAGAAGGTGGGGGGGGCAAACACTGCGTATAACGTCCTTCCCCCTTCCCCTGTCCTCCCTCCCTCTGCTCTCTCCCTCTCCCTCCCAAGCCACTGGCAGGCAGACAGTCGAGGATAGTCGTGCGAGGTGGACGTGTCATGTTAAGCAAGTTACATATTTATACATATATGTACGATGGTACATTTACATGTTCTTGAATATTTACGCGACGTACTTCTCGCTTCCTCTCGATCGGAACTCGATGTATCTTCGCGATGTGGACACGAGAAAATCCTTTTTAGCGAACTCGAGGAAGAGGGCGATTTTCTGGAGTCGAACCGGGGACACCCTGGTAGCTGTACCGCAAGAGGAACCCAGGCGCCTTCGCCGGAGACGAGAAGTGGAAGAGGAGGGATGAGAAATGATAAGGTACTGAAAAAATTGGGTTTGGATCAGAGGAGTGGTTGATGAAAGAGGTGCCGTGCGCCTGTCGGTATTCGATTGCTATTTGCATTGATCTTTCGTCTTTTTCCCTTTTAAATTCATACTTGCCGAGACTTTCCAAAGAGAAACTGCGCAACAGCAGTTTTTCGCGTCTTTCTCTCCTTCTCTCCCCTCTTTCCATTCACTCCTTTCTCCTCCTTTTCCCCTCTTTTCCCCATCCCTTGTCTCTCCCTATCCATGCCCTATTCTCCCCTGTTCCTTCGTACCCCTCCCCGCCCTATGTCTATAGTCATACGCACTGTTGCTATTCCAATTTCTCTATTCCTTCCTTTCTTCTCCATCCCATCCTTCCAATTCTACTTGCCTCCTTCAATCCTCAATCAGGAATCGTTTTAATTCGTCAGTAATACTGTACATTTCAGTCGTAAGTCATTCGTGGATTTCATAACCCTTCTGGTGTATAACCTCTCAACATTGAACCCTTTCCTTTATCCGGGCGGTCGGAGGGCATTGGTTGTTTCCTGTTTTAACACTTTCCCGGTGTTTTTCACGTCTTCATTTTCGTAGCCCTTATGCTCTCTGTTGCCTTTGCCCTCCATTCTTTCCCGTGTTCCTATTTCAACTCCCATCGTGTCCTGTACGTACTCCTCGTACCCCCAGCCCTTCCCGTCAATTGAGAGATGAGATAGATGCTGGAGATTGGAGTCATTAGTATCTATACCACCCCGTCTCCCTCCTTCAATGGACCTCTTTCCTCTTCATCCCCTATTCATCCATCCCTCATCCTATTTCCTCTCGTCCCTCCAATTCCGTTCATCTCCTAGTCTTGAATTGATGTTAGTTTTAGTTAGTCAGTCTCCGTTGATGTTAGGGTTATATTCTTCCGGCGAATCCCCGAGGAACGCAACATTTTGTCTACCTCACGGCTGTGAATTTGGATGAAAAAGTGTCGCCGTCTCTTTTGCTCTCCCCCTTCGTCTCTTTCTCCACTCCTGTTCCTCTCCCACTTTGCCTCCTCCCCCGCGGACGAAATGAACGGAGACGGCGTGAGAACAAGGGAACGAGAAAAAGGAGAGGTTGTTGTCTTTTCTCACTGGCGTCGCTGATATCGCGGTTCTGCTGCTTTTTCATTTCCTTCTTATCGTCTTTCCTCCCGTTTATCCGTTCTTTACCGCACTGCTCCTTCCCCCACCTCCACTTCGGTTTAAATTAATTTTTTTCAGGGGTCTATATTTTTGTTTAGGGTTATCGGTGTTGTTTTATAAATTGTGCCTCTCGTCAGATTTTCCTAGTATACATGGTTTAATCTCAATAGTTAGTTCTCTGTGATCCTTGGAAGGATAGAATAGTCCCATTGACAAATGGGAAATTCCACTGAGTGCAGTCTCATTTGACGGTTTTGTGCCGTTTACCATTTATTATTGCTTACCATTTTCATGTAAGTTTCATAGAACCTTTCCTAATTTATGTGTTTAATTCTTTAATTTTTAAATACTCCTAAGATGGACATTATTTGGTGAAAGCCTTCGCTAGTAATAAAATACGTTCATTTTTTTAGAATTAATATTCCATTCTAGTCAACTTCCAAATAACGGCTATATAGTTCAGGGGTAGGAAGAATGCCAGGAAATTCTATTTCGTGGTAGATATGAGATTTTCGAAATCCCTACCGATCACTAACCGAGTATCTCAAATGGCTTTCAATAATTTCCTGTGGTCGCGTTACTAAGTTATTTAGGTAAGTAAATCAAATAATCAGCCGCTTGTCTGCAAATTTTTGTTCTTTTCCTGCATTTGGAATATTTTGTAACTTGTTTTTATTTTGCTTAGAGATGTGCTGATGTATCACATATTTATGTAGATATGTGCCCCAATTATAAGTTCCAGAGGAGTTTTAAATGTCTCTCCTATAAATTTCTCATCATTGTTGAAATACACGCCACTGATCAAAATATTCATCTCTGTGGCAGCTCGTATCTTATGGGTACAAGATTCGTCTCCCACTGCATTCCTTTCATTATTCAAAAGATCCTTCCCGTTGAAATAAGGGAGAAAACAAATTAATTCGGCGCTCGCACATGAACTAATTGACTTTCCCGCTCCCACGCGCTTACTGCTGGTAATGGCTTGGGAGTTGGAACATTCTTTATCTCATTTTTCCCAAACCAAAACAGCCCTTATCTCGCCTCCGTACGCCCCATCCTGTCTCGCCTTCCTATCCATTCTACCCTTACCTCGTTCTCCGTGTCCCTCTATCCATTGATACGCTTCCTCTCAAAGAAAGGTCCCTTTCTGAAAGCAATTCAGGTTATCTTGGCGTATAATAGCAGGACAGCGGGCTGCAAGGATTCGCACGTCCCCTGCTGCAACAGTTGGGAGATGTTTTTGTCAAGCTACTGTTTCTTTAGGGGGATGAAAAATTCTTTGAGAAAATCAACTCCAGAACGTCGACATCTCTTGTATCAATTTCCACCTTCGGAAGGCGTGGGACGTGGTGCGGAAGCAATTATGTAGCGAAAGAAATCACCATCCATTGGAGGCGGAAGGCTCCTTTTAACGCATCCATTCATCCTCCTCCATTTGTACTGGGCTAGGTTTGCGCTAACGCGACGTTAATCACTCGGTTTGCCTCGAAGACGGTTTGCTAAACCGTTGACCGCGTTGAGGTTGCTTCGGCATTCTTCTACTCATAGGGGTTTATAATTGAAGATCTATTTAGTGTTCGTTTGAGCGGTGGAACTACTAAGGACAGTGAGAGAACTGTCGGGGACGTAAATGAAAACCTTTTCCGTCAAATCTTATCTGCAGCTGCGTAAACAAAATATTCAAACGTTAAACCTAGTCAGAATTAGCGGAATTTTATTTTATTTCTGGAAACTGGCACCGCCGAAGATCTGTTTTACTCAAATTGCCTCCGGGCGCACGAAGTCAACATACAAGTAATTTTAGAGGGTTCTTTTTGCGAAAGAAATGACTAAAATTTTGCTAAATCCTATTCCAGTGTTAATTTAATGCTAGAACAGAATTGAAGTGTTTATCTAAAATACAACTTCAAGGTTAGTGATCTTAAAGATGTGAAGCTAATATGTCGATATCAGAGCTTCTCGACAGTAGCAATTCGTTAAGGATAATTTGAGTCTAACCAGTTTACTATTTAAATAAGACTGCAAGAAGATTCACTGAATCTTAGCCGATGCCGTACCCCAAATTTATATACTGATTACAAATTTTCAGGAATAGACAGCCCTCAATTTCCTGCGAAGTCATACACCAAACTATGAATTGCAAGTGGCCTGGATTCGTTCAGAGGTTGCACGAGTAGTGTCTGTCATAAGAGTTGTTATCGGGCGGTTGTGCAACATCCTACTACACTATATTCACTAACAGTTACAGTAAGTGAAGATAATGTGGATAAGATTTAACATCCGAAGTAAGTGCCTTGAACTTGTAATGCTGGCAGCGGTTACTTTTTCTTGCGCGACTGGTGAGTTTTTCTGGACTAGAAAAACCCGGAAGGGGTTACACGAAGATCGAGAAAAACAAGAGTTCCTAAATTAGCTCTGTCAGGCGTGGGAAATTCGCGAGCGATCGCACCATGCGAGTTCATAGACGCGTGATAAAACGGGTGGCTTGTTTCCACTCTTGCTTACCATTGTTTAGCCCTCTTCTTTTATCAGGGATGAAAGTTTTCGGAAAGATGCTAGCCAATCTTCAAACAACAGGAAAAAAGAGTGAGAAGGTGTTTTTTTTTCTAGTTGCATCTTGCAGAGAATTATTCAGTGGCAGAGTCTTTGCCGTTCGCGCGCCCGACTCGCGGCCGCCGCCACTCCGTGGGCGCCATTTTGATTCCGAATCGCGATCTTACCACTCGTGGCGACAAAACGCGTAGAGACATTTTAAGTAGGGCTTTTTTCACTCTTATAACCTTCAAATGTCCAGCTATTCTTAATAATAACCCTCTTTTTAGCGCCAAAAAAATTATTCTGTATTATTTAATAGGTTAAGCAGTCATTGAATATCTTTTGTTGAAGGAGTTAAGGACGTATATATCACGAGGCAGGACATATTACTCACTGAAAGTTGACGTAATTATTTTATTTTCAATCATCGCATCACCACTCCCAGCTCTCTTTAATCCCTAATTTTTTACGTATTTCCCGCCGCAGGCGAGCCCTTATAGAATATCTCAAATTCGCAGTGAGCGAACGTAGCGTTCGCCATATTCGTTTCATACTGCCATTTTGTTTGAACGCGGTGGAGTACCACCGCGTTGTTGAACGTTAATTCGGATAGCTTTTCGTATCAAGAGACATTTTTTTGCAAATTTGCGAGGTTTTACATCGTGGCAGTAATATTAGCAGATTTTTTTTCGCCACTCGTCCATAACCACCTGTTGACGGTAGTGTTTTTTCGAAGTTTCTGAAGCTAACAGACCAATTGATCATGAACATACATTCGTGTCAAAGAATTTGAAATCAGGTCCGCTAGAATATAATGTATCAATTTTAGAGGGTGTAATACTTTAAAGAAACCGCTGCGCGCGTGGTTGTCTCAATTAGCCCGTCCGTATCACTCTAATAAGGAAGCTCGCGCATTCGCCGCTCATTTTTCGTCTTCCTCTTCACCTTCGAGAATAGCACGAAGTCCCTTAAAGAGCCCGGTGTATTTTAAAAGTCCGGTGTTTATTTAGTTCGCACGCGTTTTATTTCGGGCTACTTCGCGAGAACAGAGGTTTTGACGCGGTAGCGGACGAGAAAGCACGAAAAAAATCGATCGCTCTCGTTCGGGAAACGAAAGAGATAAGTAACTTGTAGATTGTACCGTTTGGACGCCGGAGTCATCCGATTCATGGAATCCTGTCTCGCCTTCTCTCTTGGCGAGGAACTCGATACATTTCAATTGGGAAAAGAAAGTCTTAAAGTGGCTCACATCTTGCGGCAGAAATGATCCGCACAGTGCCATCGTAGCTTCTTTTTCTGCGTAGGCTATAGTCCTCATGACAATGCGATGAAATACGCTTTCATAGTCTCATAAAATTACCAATCCATTTGCTGTCCGAAACTAACAATGGCGCACCGGTTCTTAACTTTTAAGTTTTCCTCGTCGATGCCCTTTTATGAAGCAGTTTATCCGACTAGAAGATTTCTAAAATGGCCATCTTTCAGTATACGCAAATCTTCTAAGTCGATGATTTAATGAAAGAAATGACAAAGGGAAATGTTACTTCCCAGGTCTGACCGCGACAATTGCGATTGCCAAAAGTTTTTCTTAATTTTCGAAATTTCATCGTGACATCATTTCGACCGAAGGAAAATTCTAGAGAAGATAATAATTGCGACTTTTCTTTTGCGAACCAGAAAAGTCGCAAGATTTTGTTAAAAGATCTATAGCAGTTATTGTAATATATGGAGTATATGTAATGAAATGAAAATGGGTAATCAAACTAATGTTTGACGGATGGTTGTGATCGTTAGGAAATATAACATTGAATACCGTAAATTTTCATTTATGTAAACAGGTCCGCCTTAGTGTAGATTTCATCCGCGGACAAAAACAACTCCGAAAGCTTGACTCTGTAAGTGCTCTCACAATAAACAGATTCTCGAAATAAAGATTTCCTATCTGACGTCGGGCTAATAAAGTACGCCCGCATAGAACCAGAGTAACGGATACTAGAAATATAGAGGCGGAATGAAACGAGGGTGTGGGAATAAGGGGAGCGAGCCATGGTTGTGATGATCGACCTCTTACACGCACTCTCGACAACACGCAGTCGACGACTTCTCGAATAATCTTTGTGGCGACAGGCAGACGCAGCTTTCAATTCTCTCGTCTGAAGACGAAAATTTATTTCGACGACGGTTTTTACCACTTCTCGAACCCTTACCGTCGTCTTCCCAGGAGCGCACCCCTTTGATGCCCCCTACTGCTTTAAAACTAATGGAGATGTACCCAACATTTGATCTACCTCCTCGGTACTGTAATTAGCCTTTTATTGTGTCTCTGCTTATCGGACCATTCTTTCGAACTTTAACATTATATTTTCGTTAAGCTTGTTTTGATCTTGAAGATGAAATAGCGTTAAATTCTATTTCATTTACGAATCTTCAGTTCTAAATTTAAAAATTCAGGGAACTCCCGTGGTCAAATTGTCCTGAGACTTTCAGGTTTCAGTGAAGCTTAGGTCGTATTTATCAAAATATTTTCAAAGCTAACGAAGTATCCGTGTATATATACACAGTTATAAGCTACAACAGAAGTATAAAAGAGAAGAATTTCTTTTTCCGTGTCTCCAATCATCCAGGTAGCTTTCTTCCCTCAAACGTATTTTTGCTTCCATATTCTCCTCCAGGTATCTCTCCTACATTGCTAGTGAGAAAAGGAACAGGATGAGAGATTTAGAGTGCGTGCCTATGATTTGAGGAATGAAGGCTACAAGGTAGCTCTAAATGTGGAGCACACTGTGTCAGCACCTTGGTCTGGAGTCTCTTTCAGCCTCTTTCAGCTTATTTTCTCTGTTATCGTTAGTCTAAAATTCGTGAGATGGATCAATATCAGTTCTTCTGATCATTTACTTTCTCAACTACATCCGTAATCCTCGTAGGAAGAGCAATATGTCAAGTATCCAATCGTTAATCCATTTTTATAAAATTGTTTTAGTAGATTGCTTTTATTTTCTGCTCTAGCGCTTTCCTCTCGTTTTCTTTCACCAGATCACAGCATCCGGCCGTTAATCTGCGGAATACGGCTGTTATCCCGTGAAAAGGTATGGATCAGAACTGAAAGGATATGGCTCTTTAATGTTTTCGAAATTTTTCTCTTCGAGTCAAATAGGTTGCCAGTGCGACAGTTCCTAGCGCCGCCGAATGTTGATAAGACTCGAGCTGCTCCGCCATTTTGTTTTCTCGTATCTTCAGCACTCGACGCGTCGCTCGCTTCATCTGCCGAAGCGAAGGACGTTGTACGCTAAAAGATCGTGAGGTTTCATTTTATCGATGGACCTAGGCATTGTTTCATAGTTTGTCGTCAGTTTTATAAGCTGATAAACGTCTTCGAGCTCGCTATAATTTCGGCGAATAGAAGTGGTTGTAATCTTAATTATCTGACCGTCTCCCCAGTTATGCGTTACTCAAATAAAATCGTGGTTAAGTTATATCATAAAAAGATGGAATACGTCTTATTGAGGGAAATTATTGCGTTAAAGAAAGCTTGCATTTGTAACGATTCGGTTGAAAAATTTATTTCTTTCCCGAATCCGCGATCCCGTCGTAGAAATTACGTACACTTGACAATTCAAAGTGGACATTTGAAAGGAAAGGCTCACTCATCATTTAACTAGCATACTGAAGCTATGGATTTTAAACAAATTTAGCCTAAACTTCACTCCTAGTTTTGAAATCACGCTAGAAAAGTTTTCTATCGTGCTTCCATTCGATCTCTCTTTTCCTCGAACCGCCGCCATCCAATGATCTGAGTCGCCATCTCGAAATTGGAACGAATTCGTGAGGATATGCGTCTGCCACCCGTCCCGTGCCTTTCCCTTCGTCTTTTTTAATCGATCCCCTTAAAATTTCCCTCTACTTTCCTTTTCTTTTGTTTATACTGACCGTGTCCTACGTGGTTAATTGCTGATTCACGTTAATTTTTGTTCTTGTACGTGCTATGATCGAGACTCGTTTTGGAAAAGATGCAATTGAACTGATGAGTGTACCGATGATTTAACTTCAGATATTCCTTCGTAAGAGAATAATCTATCGATGAATACGACATGGTACCTTATGAGGTACTAACATTTCGTATTTTGTGATTTATTTCGCTTTACCCGATGATCACTTCTGTCAGTATGCGGTTTCAATGGGTTTTCTATTTATCTTTTCATATATCTCAGAATTAGTACAATTCTAGGTTAAATTCGAGGAAAAAGGCGATTCTTTCACATAATAAGGCTAATTTAGAACATTTTTTTTATATCTGCAAAGTATTGGAAACATTCCTACTCAACTCGAAACGTCTTGAAGGGAATAAATTTGACATAGCTTCGCTTTCGGTTTCGTAAGTCCAATTAAGCTTTTGAAAAATAAAAGCACCGCAGTCTGATATTATTTTATTAATTAAAGCGATTTATTTTTCAACTTTAAGATTAATTTTGGATACCAGTCAGTAAAAATTCGGTACTATTGTTTCTCTTCGCTGCGGCCGCCATTTTGTTTTCCATCCCATTCCCTCTTTTCGAGTTTGGCCCTTCATTTCCAACGTGAAGTTATCATACTGCGCGAGTTCTTCATTAGAGTAGACCCATTCGACGTGTCCATCCCATGATACAGCGTGCGCCGCCCTTCGGATGTCTTCCGGAGGCGCCATTTTGGGTGCGTCGCAGATACGCCGCGGACTTGAAACAATGAAAAGCTGAGAGACGACGCCCGTTGGCGCAACAATTGAACGATCTATTCACTCTACCTGCGACCAATCTTCCCATTGAATGTCTCGTACCCTTTGCGACAAATGGGAATTCGGCCACTATGAAAGAACGTCCGCTTCGTGTTTACGCGATCGAAATGAAAACCCCATCCGACAGGAGTTTTTGAGAGATTTATGTCCTCAGTTTTGTAAAATTCAACTCTTAACCGTCGTTTATTAATTGAAAACTAGCTTTGATTTATTCCAATGAGTAAATAAATCCAAAACAGCAATCACTTTATTGCATTTGTTTGCTGAAGAATATCAGGAGTCAAGTTAGTGGAAGACTTTCCCGCATGATCGTGAAGTATTTTCGCATTAGACAAGGCGAAATACGATGCACTATAATAACTTTCATCATCCCAACTTTATGACGCTCCGGAAAAATTGCTCCGAGAAATCCGGATCGATTTAAAAACCCATTAATCTGAAGATCGAGAGCGTCTGAGACGTGGTATCTACTGTCCAGAAGCAATGACCTGCAGATTAAAAGCGAAAATAAACCGCGAGTATTTTGTTTTTCAATTGTTTCCGGTGTCCTTCGTCTCGATCGCGTTTTTTTCTTCCATATCTCAGCCATTAAGACGTTGGTTTCCATTCCTTTTTTTCCACGTTTTCTTTCGGAATCCTCGGGGGCTGCTGGGTGTCAAAGGTCGGCGAATCGCGGAGGGCCATCGCTCATTTCCTCCCATTCATCTGTCGGATGACCGCCTCTCTTTCCTCGCTGCTCGAAATCACGTTTGATGCCTCCGACCGTGCATGGATTTCAAGGAATACCTCCGCCTTATTTTTTGATAGATAAAGGATAATTCCGAGCAGTGGAATTTTTAAAATCCTGTCGCATTCATTCTGTATTGCCGGTACTTTTTAGCTAAATTTTAAAATGATGAAATTATCTATTTCTTTTATATCCGAGAACTTAAATTTCAGCTTCCTGAGCGACTGTGTCTGATGCTGACTTCATTTTTGGTTCGTCGAAATCTTTAGAGATGCATTTTACAGGATCGGTCGAAAGCTTCGACCTATTTTGTCATTTAATAATAAGTTCTCTTTGGAATTTAGAATGACTGCATGGTGTTTTAAGCTCGTCCTCCAATTTTTCTATGGCAATGACGTCGCTGGGCTTTAATTGCTTTGGTATGCTTCTGGGATCTAGCGAAGCAGTTAGTAGCGAATTAAACTAAACATCTTCGAATCGCGCTGACTGAAGTAATCTTCATTAAGTCTTTTTCGAAGTTGTGCCTGTTTCTCCCAAGTTAATAGCGTCTTTCAGAAAATTATTTGTGATATTCTGATTTTGTAAATACATATTTTCCTTTTGATATCGGAAGTCGTTGACTCGTTTTAAGTCCGTTTCGTTTAAAGTGTTTCCCCAATCGATGTACATGAATGTTTCATCCCTTTAGAAGATGACCACAGCAGATTGTGAACAGTCAGTGCTTCAAATAGCTGATCGGTAGCTCTTTATCTGCTGTAAAACATTTAATGGAATCTTAGAAACCGTTGTTAAATGCAAAAGCGGAGCTTTCTTCAAGATAGGAATGAAGTAGAGTACGCACTAAACTACGTAAGTCTACCTGGTGTACACCCTCGTCAGGCCTTCTTGCTATTAATCTATCCTTCCTAGTTCATTTATCTTACTGGCCATCCTACATTAATGTTTCTATACCTAGGTATTGTGAACATAGAGCAATGGAAGCATGATCACCCGTTGAATTACTTGGTCATTTCCCCGCGTATGGATTGCAGGAAATTTTCTCGGGTTACTAGCAGTGTGGTTTGGTGGATCCATCAAACCACCCGGCAAGTATGATCACCCGTTGAATAATGCGAATCGCCTTCATTAACTTCCTGCTATTTCTATACCTTTGTTGCTTAGCTTATTAGGTCCAATTGACCTCATTAAATAGACCCTGTCCCCGGTTTAACGTACTTTGGACAATATATCAACTGCGGAAATGTAGAGTTCTTCGCTCCCTTTCCACAGAACTCTCGTGCAGAAGCAGTATATGCCGAGAAATCATCTGCTAATTCGCATTGTGCGAGGAAGAATTCGCTTAGCGGGTTCATAGTGAAAAACGTGCCAAAATTTCGTTTTGATCGGATGATTTTCGCGTTTCGCTAACCCCACGGCAAATTTATTAACGCTTTTGTCGCGGTGAGAATTAATGCCGCCATTCTTCGGATGCTATCTCCTCATTTGTCAATGAAGAGTTCCTTGAGAAGAAATTCTCTCCTTCGAAGGCTTTACTATTCCTGGATGGATCTTAACAAAGAAAGAATTAGCGTCTATATGAAGTTGTTAAAGTAATGATCAACGGTTTATTCAGATTTTATTTATGTGCGATATTGACGCCAATGTTTTTTTTGGAAAATATCGTGGATTCGATGGCAGGTTATGTTACAGTCAATAAAAAGTCAATACCTATGCTGAATTTTTGACTGGTTTTCTGTAGTTTTGCGGAATGAGTGATTTCGTCGTATAATTAATTGACGCGGAATAAACCTAGTAGAATTTTCAAAGTATAGTATAAAGCAAAAACTGAAATGAAAAGAAAATCTTCCGGTTATTTTTTTCCCTTTTAGGCCTCATAGTTACGATAAATATACTTGCTGATCCAATTCTAATTGAGAAAATATTTTCTTAAAAAGTCACATAGCTCACCCAAAGAGAGGTATAAAGTGGTTTTACTCGTGAGAAATGAGTCAATGGTGAATTTTCAATGGCAACGACTATAAGAATGATTTGAAAAATTATTACTCTGCGATATAATTGCGGATGCAATCCTCAATGTGCTCGCCTTCTGCGGGCCGCAGCAAAGCTAACTTCGCTGCACGTACCACCATAGACTCATCACCACATTTCTGAACTTCTTACCCTCGCATTTAAGGTTAACGAGGAATTAACCTTTACTACTCAATCGCAGGTCATTCAGTCTTATTGCGGAATGAATTGGAATTATTAGTCAAACATTTTCTTTCGCATTGGTTAAAGGGCTGTTCAGTTTTCCAAAGATTAAACGGCTGTCTACTAAGGTTTCTATGACAGGATCTTCTTGGTGGAAGGATTTATGACCTCAAGGATAGCAATGTGTAAACAGGTCATTTTTATGCTCTTTTGATGAAAAGAAACATTATCCAAGACGGATTCTTTATATATATATAAGCCGCCTTTGGGTGAGTTCCTGAGATCTCAGTGACAATTATTTAATGCTCTTCGGTCGTCCTCTCATAACTTCGTGTCAGTATAGTAAATAACGGATACGAAACCGTCGAATGCATGCTGAGAGACGCAAAATGCTCGCACCATTTGTCATTTTCCTTATCTGGATGCGCATCCAGTTTGAAAGCTCGATGACGCACTAGTTCAATTCAGCCAATACCACCATCTACGCGTATGTGACACTTTTTGTGCCTGTGGTTTCTTTTTTAAGTCTCGTGGTGATGACCCTAGGAATAACTCACTTAGAATACGAGGAAAGGAGTACAGAGTCCAGTGAAAAGCTTGCGAAACGGGAGCGTGGATTTCTGAATGGATGGACATAGTAATAAACGTGATAACAAAATAGTTCTCTCTTAATGGAAACTAGCGGCGAAGAGAGGAATCCGGATTTGTCGTTGCTTTCACGATCCGTCGATCAACTACTATAGTCCCATAGTTTCTGTCATCGATGTTTTGCTCGTTCTTTGTGCATTTTCTCTTAGAATTCAAGTATTTTAGAAAAAATGATTTGAAGGAATATGTCCGCGGTGGCAGAGTTAGCATGCTAGCGATCCAATCCCCGGGTCCCGGGTTCAAGTCCCAAGTAATCGGTGTTTTTAGCTAGGATAATCTGATTTTTCTGGTTTAACGACTCCTAGTCATTGCGATATATTTAGCGTCTATTTCACTCTGGGTTTTAAGCCACACAGCTCCACGTGCAAAGGCATTACCTTTCCTTAATTCCGTTTCAATCCGTCCGTATCAATAGCCTTATTCCTTCTATCATCTGCCCGTAAGTGATGGGAATAAGACTGAGAAGGGAAAAAAATAAATAAGATGATGCGGAATTAATTCAATCGTGTTAAAAGACAAAATTAGTCTGGTTGCTCATATCAATGTACTCAAACGTTATAGCTTCGTAAAGTTTGAAAGCAAGGGCGTCAAACTTGCGGCCCGCGGGCAGAAAGCGGTTCTATAACTCCTCTCGTACGGCCCAAGATGTGAAGACGAGTGACGTTTTTATAATATAAAACGCTCAAAGCGCTGTCAAGTCTAATCGATGAAATCTTTCCATCATAAAGTATGTTTACAATCATTATCTTCATATCTTTATAGGAGGCAAACGATGGAAAGTTTCCGACAAGCAAGTATAAAAACAAGTAGTATTTATGATATAGTTGTATCTCTAATACTCCAGTAATACTTTTTACGAATCAGTCAATAAATTATAGCAGTAAATACATTTAAGACAATTATTACATCATTATTTCCTCTGGATTATATATTCGGTATATGTTTTTCACGAAAATTTCTCGACGGTGGAATAAAGGCAAATTTTTCTCTAAGTTTGATATTTCTCTTAATAAATATTCAAAAATACTGGAAATTGTTAAGCAGAATTCGTAACATCATAATGACGTAAATGGCGGCCAACGTGAATGCAAATCGGTAGTAAATGGCCCTCAGCAGTGATGACTTTGACACCCCCGTTCTAAAGCATTTCGACTTCTCATATTGTGTTGACAGAAAACTATTTCACTAGCTTTAGAAGTACGCATGACAGCATATCGTTGAAACGGTGTCTTCGGAAGTTCGGGAGTGTGTTAGAGAACCGATTAACGACCGATTATGTTATTAAATTTGTAATTTCATAACAAGGAAAAGTTGAACTAACATTATAATAGCTACTAGTATTGATAGATAATAAATGCATTGAAAAAATAATAATAAAACTTGCCTTTCGTGTTTTTTTTTTTTGTTAATTCGATTATTAACAGACGCAAAAGCCTTGTTTAAAAAATTATCAATTGGTAGTTAAGTAAAAACATAATTCTTTGATTCAGGGGACAATGTTAGGTATCGAGATATGTTTTACCATTTATACTTGTAAGGAAGGGTTTTGCGTGGAACAAGTGCTTAAAGTTAGAAAACGATTCGTAAAAGAAAAATATCGTAGCCGGGACTCGAATCTAGTTCTTGCACTTGCCGGGTTGGTGCTCTGACCAATTATCGTTTGTGATTAGGTATTCCATTCAACTTCATCGCGTTTCATCGGGTTTTGCGTGGAACAAGTGCTTGAAGTTAGAAAACGATTCGTAAAAGAAAAATATCGTAGCCGGGACTCGAATCTAGTTCTTGCACTTGCCGGGTTGGTGCTCTGACCAATTATCGTTTGTGATTAGGTATTCCGTTCAACTTCATCGCACCTTGTAATGATGGTTGATCAGGCACTACAACCGAGGGGAAACGAAATTTTTCGCGAGCTTGCGGAACTAGAGGCAATTTAGTATTCCATTATAATTAGTCAGCTCGGCCTGTGCCCAATTAATGAGAACTCCCTTCCAGATATCATCTTTTATGGTCTCAAGTTAGTGTTTTCTATTTATACAGTTATGAACTCGTGACACAGGTCTTTAACAGGATAGTATAACACTTATTTTGGTGTTTTCCTTTCGTCTCGTTTTCCCCGTCGAACTTTTCCTTGATGGTTATGGGCGTCCTCCATTAGTTTTCTCAATGAGCGAAGTTCAAACTGAAAAATATTTTTTATTCTTTTATCTCTGGTACTAAGATTCTTATATGTTCAGTTAGAACTGTAGAACTTAAGCCTATTTTCTGTTAATTTTTCATTAATCTTAAGACTTGGAAAAAAAAGGATAACATATTTCTAGTAGAAGGGGAAATCCAATTCTTAGGAACTATCACCGATTGTTTTATCGTTTCGACGTATGCGTTAATCATTATGACTCAATAGTGCTCAGTTCTTATTAAAACGGTGCTCTGAGAGCTGAGACAATTTTTGCACGATGTGCACCACTGGTAATCGATCCCGGGACCACTTTCTCCAAAGGCAATTAATAATAATGCATCCGTTAATTTTTATTACTATCTCAATTTTGAATTAGTAGGAGTGAACTTTCCGAAGCAGAATCTTTTGAGCGAGAAAAAACTTTCCCGGTTGATGGGATATGGGCTTTATGCGTGGAGAAAAGGGTAAAAATAGCAAAAGGCTACAATCTGCAGCACGCCTACTTTATCTGACCTTCTTTTGAATGCAGCCTGTTCTGGTTACTCTTCTCCCTTGCTTTCATTCCGTTTTTTCAGAAGTATTTAGGAACGCTTATGATGTCTATCCTTAAATCAACCTCTGATTTTATTTTTCATGGCAGAATTTCTTTCTTCGTGGTGTTGACTCTTCAATACCTTCCTTCTTAAAGGTACGCTCACACTCTTCAATTTTATTCAGAAGTTTGATTCGCAGCACAGCAGCAGTAACGCACGAGTTTCTTGCAGTGCGGCGTTGCATTGGTGATTGACTCAGCAGACGGCTACCCACGTAGCATTTCTAAAGCCTCCGACTGATAGCTTCAGATCAAACATAAAAGGGCCGGAAACTCCTGGAGACGAATCGATCTCAATATCCTCGGAGTAGCGTCCCAGAAAAGGAAATCTCTCTAATATCAGGGGTCGGTCCTCAGAAGGAAGAGTGTGCCGTCCTTCTAAGCGAATAGCGCTTATCGCCTTCTTGTGTTTACGGTCAAACATATGAAAAGCGGCTTACGCAAGATGGTAGGCGCCGAGAGAGGAAGCGAGGACGTCACGGAGGCGCCATTGAGAAAGATAATTTATAGGGGGTGGGGTGAGAGGAATGGGAGGGGGAGAGGAAGATACAGATCGGACGAGTCGGCCTAAGGGTGTTAGAAAATGTGGAGATAATTGAGGATAAAAGGAATGCATTTCTTTTGGAAGTCGGGACTAATCTGTAGAGATTAGTTCCGTATTCTTTAATGTTTTGTCAACCAACTGAATTAGAACGCATGATGTGATTCTTACTCGAATAGGTTCTTATTGATGAACATATCTCCAGTTCGTCGAGCAGTTTGGAGCCAACCAGAAGAGAAATTCAGCGAAATTTGGTATTGAATTCAATTTATATCTATTGCATAACTTGTGAAAATTCTCGTTTACTTTTTCAGTCGATATAATGTTTTGAAATAGCTTCTCTGGTTTAATCTCACGTTATAGTTGTACTTTGGGGACTCGTTACTTATCGTCCATTTAGGAATAACTTCGCATTTTTGTTTGCTTGTTGATTTTACTGGAGTATACGAATGAAGCAGCCAAGAGGAAGTCTCGGCATTCAAAGGGCTCGTCCTCAGTGTGTGGTAATCCATCCCTCTCTTTTTCTCTCTCACTGTGCACGCGCTACTTCTTCCTCTATGCATTGAGCTTTCCATACTCCCGGACGCTTTTTACCGGCTCAGCCTTTAAGGTTTTTATTTCTTGACGCTACGTCATTTTCTGACTCTTTTCCAACCGGAAAAACTCTTTAATGTATAGCTGGGAACGTACGATAGAGTTTTTTGCTCCTTTTACTTAGTTCAAGGATGAACGAATTTTTTGCATCTCGGCGTGCTAACAAGCCGTAGAATTTCCATAGTTTGTTCATTTCGTACGTAAACGGTTGCTCGGCATTATTTTCTGCTTTTCCCGTAATTATCCCGGTAAATACGTAGATCAAGGGTTTGGGAGGACGAATCTACTATTATCTACTATCTCGTGTTGAAAAAAACACGAGATTACCGCAACGTACGCTAAGTATAAGTACGCTTACGCTTGAAAAAAATATCGTTTAGGAACGGCAGTTATTTGGTTTGGAATCTAAAAATAACAAGAAAATTGACGTATACTTGAGTTTAAATTGGGCACATTTATTTCTTGAAGTGGTTTATGTTGTGCAATAGCCGCGAAATAACATGACCTTACCTGGTGGTGTATTAAAACAAACACCATCTAATTATGGCCAATTGTATCGACCACCTCTCATTCCCGTTTATTTAACATCGCTCAATATCTGTGTACCGGGATCCCCCTAGATTTGACCAGAAACATCAGAAATTAAAATAAACCGTCAGGGTTATCCGGCGGATATCCTCGTCAAAATCTTACTAAATTAGCGGTCAGTAACGTTAAATATCATCTCAATACAACTGACTTAAATGAAGAGAATCCACATCGTACTCCGCATAACTCTCTACATCATGCGGGTCTTTTTTCACTTCCGGAAATAAAACTTTTTCCCCCCCTGAACGGTATTCCCGCAGCTCGTTTCCTCCTCGCTAAATCCGCTCCGTCCGTGGACCGCGTTCGCGCGGCCCTCAAAGAGATCGAGGGGAGAACCCTGGGAAAAGCCGCGATAATAAATTTGCCTCCCCTTTTCCTCACGACTCGGCCTTTTTTATGCCGTATCCACGCGGCTGATGTCGTTTAATTCCAAGAATAATTCCAATAGGACGCGAATACCCGACCTTGGAGCGCTTTAAATCCTAAAAATACTCCTTTTAAATACCCCTTCGTCGTGTCTCGAAAGAGCCAATTACGGCCTTCACACACGCATCCGCCATTTCTCCTCCTACAGAAGTGCTTTCCTCAAGCACCCGCTTTCCTTCTCTCTATGAATTCTTTTCCATTCACCACATAGAGGGTTTTCCCATTCTTATATTTCCTTTTAGTCTCGAAGTTGTAGTCCTCTGTATACTCACTGTATCAGTTTCTCTCCTGCTTTTAGTTCTTGATGTCGTTATGACTTGTATTTTGTAATGTTCGCTCTTGCGACACCGGAAGCGTCGACGTAGACTATTTGATGGGTCGAAGAGATATAAATTTAGTTCTTTCGGGTCCCAGTGAAGTCGTCGTTTCGGTGAACACTCGCGTAACCCATAGCTTCTCGATGGGTTAACTGCTTCATTTCTGTATTTTACGAATTGATATGTGCGATGAATTTGGCATGTTAATATTTACGGAAGTTTGGAAAAGCTTCAAATAATATTAGCTCTGCTATTACTCTCTGTAATCACAGGATTTGGATTGAAACTCGCCAAGTTAAATAGAATTTGTTCACCGCAAAGTTTCGGTTCTCAGTTGTATTGTAGAGGAAAAATGCCGAGAAGCTCCGTTAGTCCGTTCATTATTTCCCGCTAATAAACGGATGAATAAATCTTTAGGGTAAGTCTGTAGATTTTTTTATAGTTTTACCAGTTTAGTCGATGTGTAATGCTGATTTATGGAAGTCAGTAGTTGAATAGATGATAAGGAAGTCTGTTTATGACTTACATCTCCTCCGTAGTGAATACAATGGCAATTTTATAGCGGTCAAACGCATTAGAATCTCAAAAATTTCCTCATTTATGGTATCAAAATTACAAAATTTAAATTCTTTCCTTTGCTTATTATATGAATGTTCACGGCGTGAGTGATATTTTTTCAAGATCATTATTAGTTTTAGGTATTGGGACTATAATACGAAAATTTTAAGAGAAATAACTGGTATTAATAAGATAATCCCAAAAAAACTGCATGTTAATCAGCCCTCGATGATGATTCCGAATCCTAATTGCTCGTGAAACGATGGTAATTAATACAAATGAATTATAAGTATATTTATCGGCCGACTGATATCTTTTACCTTGACGACGTATCTCCGGGAAACATCCCTCGATCGGCGGCGCAAGTCGGGTGTGTCACGTAGCGATGCTTCGCAACTCGGGCACCGTCTGTAGCCGCTCTCCCCCTGACCTCTCCCCTAACCTCCGCCCCTCCCCGGCAAACCCCTTCGCACACTCCCTTCCTGAGCCTTTTTCTGAATGGGAAATGACGTCACCCCACCGGAAGTCCCTGATATTGCCCTCTCCCTCACTCTGCCCTTTTCCTTCCTCTCCTCTCTCTCACCCTCGCCGAGGGTTGTGTGGCACATCTCGTGGGAGGAGTGAGTCGTAGGGTGCACGTCTCTCTTTCGCCGCGCTGCAATGGATGTTTCGAGGATGAATGGGAGACGGACGGCAGATGGGAAACCCCTTCCCTCTTTTACTCCCCTCCCGTTCCGAGAGACGATCCTGCCAACCTCCCGGGAATAGTTTTTCAGGACGTTCCGATGCTAGGGAAGCTGCGGATTTTCGTTGTACTTAGTCTGGGGTCGGAAGTTATTTGCGGAAGAGGTTCGCTCTGCAGCGGAGGAAATAGCCACAATCCTGTATTTTTTTAAGTTCGGGGCCTCTTGACCGTGTGCACAAACGCGGCTATTTCTTTCGGTGGAACTTCGGAGTTTTTTTCCATCTCGGCAGTCTTACGTTCTATTCAACTGCTAGGTTTACCATGCCGTACGATTGGGTTGGATGTAGGAAGAGACTCATCAGTCCCAATTACTCAATTACAGTCTCATTAGGGTATAATAATGGCGAATTGTTATCAATGTATTATTTTCATCATATTCATATGTATTATTATCAATTTTGATTCATTATTCTGTGTGCAGAAAGGTTAAAAAGAAAAGAGGAAGTAAGGTTTGGAATACTAGTTAATTTCTATCTATAAAATAACTCGAAATTTAAGCGTGTTATGGTGTAACATTCCCAACTTAAAGAACCGTTGGTAATCACATTGGGTGCCCAGAGGGCCACTGTGGCGAACAGAAAATAATTCAGATAGCCATGTGGTTGTGAACTTGCGCCAAACGATTTAAATATAAAACTCAAAGGGACCTTATCTAGCAACATTTTCCCTAAGGTAAGCTTTGATCTTCGAAATCAGCTAGTTGCCTCTCAAGTCGAAGGGCGTTAAAATTTAACTGCAGCCGCGGACGAAATTAAACCAATGGTTTTCAGGGCTATAGCCGGCGAATCGGAAGCGAAATGGGGCTGTTAATGTCGCTGACGTGTTTCATCATTGAGTGCTTGAATCATAGGACTGTTAGTAGTGAGGAAGTAAGTTCGAGCGGAAAAGGATAGAGTTGGTGACTAAGGCCATTGATAAACATTTGAAGATAACGCCTAAAATCTTCATCTAGAACGTTTTAGTTCGGTTTTCGAAAATCATTTCCAAATACGAGCGGAAAGTTGGGTAGAATTTTAATCAAATTTAATGAAAATGGTTAGGGAACGAAAAATTGTTGAAAGGAAAATGTGTGTTTGTTAAAATGGGAGTAGTAAATCTCGGTAATGAAAACATTTTTCAGCTTACGAATGAGGAAGGATGGTTGTCACGGAAGAGAAAACTAAAGTTACCTCTCAATAAACAATCATTATCGAAAGATCCGAAAACCATTTACTCTTGTACAAATATATATGGAAGAATTTTCGGTTTCCTTTTCTGGCGATGAGATATCAGAATCGAAAGGTAAAAGTAATCGCTTATTAGGAATACACGTACTTTGATGAAGTGCAAAATGCGTGATAACTACTAGTAGTTGGTGTGATTTAATTTTAGCTAACACAGTGGTATGAAAATGTCTCGCGATCAATCAAAATCATCGTGGTGACCCAAATTTGGCTGGCCTAAGAAACGGACTAGAAGGACACGAACTCATTTGTTTGCGCAGTATAAATTGAAACGCAAAGCCGGATGTTGTTGTTGATATCAGAGCAAACGGTTAGTTACATTACGCAGTCTGCGCTACTCCAGTTTCAAACCTTCGGTTTCGAAATCAGAAGCGAATATCACGAGGAAATGTTCTGATTACTAATAATTTTGATGCAGAAAACGAAAAATAGCTCTATGACGCGATTTATGACGGGGAGAGAGTATCATAGTAGTGACACAGGAAGTGGAACCATGTCATGCGGCATCTTTGTACGGCGATGAAAAAATTCTCGGATGCTAAGTTTACTTTCTCAGACTTTCTTTCCGCTGGCACATACTGTACAGATCGAGGGAAGAGAATGAGAAATGATTTATAAAGGACGAAGACAAAATAATTGTGCTTTAAATTCTGTCTAAAATTATCAGTAGACAAGATCTAACTTAGTATAACATGCTTTTGGGTAATGTTGAAGTATCTTTTCGTTTTTCTCTATTAATTGCTTATTAGACCTTTCTTTTCGAGTAGTATCTTTTCGTTTTTCTTTATTAATTGCTTATTAGACCTTTCTTTTCGAGTAAAATACATGATAAAATTAAATTGAGATTATATTGACGTAAGACATCGTGTCTACGAACATTGATGGATGGAGTATTTTGCAGTGCTTAAAAATATGGCGTTTCTTTACCATATACATGTAATTTATTCGTCATTGTGTTCTTATTGACTTTTTGTCTTGCTGTTGCTGCTTTGATTAATCAGTAGACTGATTTAATACAGCCTCCGAGTTTACATATCCAATACCAGTTTCTATGGCGCTTTCAAACTATACATCATTCGTCCGATGCTTTTTTTTTATCTCCCACTTGCATTGATTTGTCTGGATTTGCTCTCCAATTTTGAAAAGTTTAAAATTTTAAACTTTTAAAATTTAAATAAGTTTTAAAAATTAAGTCTACCGTGCAAGTTACTTTAAATAACTATTAGGTATTACTTAGAATATATCTATCGTAAGGAATTTTGCCGAGGTAGACGTACGAGTATATGGTAGATGAAGTTTATTCCTCGAACTCATTACTAAAATCTCGAATTCAACATCATTAAATATAATATACTATTAATATCACAGTGAAAAACTGTATTAAAGCTGTAAACATTTATCGTTGTTAAAGTTGATTAATGATGTTTTGAAAGTTGTTTTTCTACAGTATACCATAATGTATCTCATTAGTAAAAGGTCCCGTGATTTTATCAGAGATACGTTGATTTCTGGGTAAATTCAAATTCAAGTAACTTTCGCGCCCTCGATGTTGTCATCCTCTTTTTGTATAAACCGTCTTTCCGCCGAGACTTATTTGTAAGGTTGGTACAACACCCCTAAACCTTTTACTCTCCTTTCCATCAGTTTTGAATAACGTGACGGTTCGACGATTCTTTATAGTATAATCGGCGGAAATTTGTAAGGATGTGTTTTAATTTTTAATTGCCTCCAATGAGATGCATGTCCGCGATCTTGGGAGCTCCTTTCCCCGTGTCGGCTTAGTAATATGAAACGGAGTTATGGCCTTTCACTGACTGCGGTCACTCTTGACAAAGGGTGAAAGCTGTCTTCGTATGTTAAGCGATATGACTTTTATATAAAATCCTCGGCTTTATTGTACGATATCGTTGTTATCTGTTGCAACTCATCTTCTGCTTTTCTGTCTGGAAATGTAATTAGGCTGCTGCGATCGTAAACTGAGATAAAATATTGGATAAAAGTTTTGCGAAGTTATTAACGCCGCTGTTATTTTGCGTATCTTCATGTAGGTACTTGATAAAAATCAGATGAGTCGTTTTTGGTCGGTATTGAGCAAAACGTTTTTTTCGTAGAAATGCTAATTTTTATTACAGATCATAGTAATGGAAAGTACAGTTGTTTAACTCATGAATCTAAATGATTTCCAAAAGTTTTTTAGAAATACCTGAAGAATACGTAAAAATTAGTTGAATTACAAGGATAAAATATTCAAAGATTTCGCTAGTATGCAAGAACTATTTGATACTATGAGCTACCAATGTTAGTGATTCCTCAATATTAATTGTATTTCCCTGTGTGAAAAAATTCTAGTTGAAGCTGGGGTTGATAAGAAGACTAATATTATATGCAGAATATGTGTACACTTGGAATTACCTCTATAAGGAGTTAATTTTAACTGACTGATTTTTAAAACTGACATCAGAATACTCTTCCGTTATGCTGCATTATTTCAGTTATTTCTGCGATCTTCAGTGAATTCGTACTCGTCTTTTTTTCGTTGATTTCGGCTAATTAGTATATTTTCCTATGAAAGAACACAAATCAAAGATCAAGCATTCCAGCTGCTTTACAAATTGCTTATTAGAAATCCACAGGGTTTGTTGCTTAAAACGTGTGATCGTATTTTTCCTCGTGATAAAGGTCATAGATTCCTTCGTTGTAGCCTAAAGAAGGCGAAAACGCTTAACACCTTCACGAAAATATGGCGTGTTATTGGCAAAATCAGCTTCTTTCCAGAAATCGTTTTCGGCAACTTTGCATCGTGCTGTTTTGAAATACCTTCACGAACTGTTAGGAGCTCGAACGCCCGCCGGAGGAGATCATCAACCGCATGCAGTACGTGTTATCCCGTCCTGGTAGGGACCTACCTTTCCTTCTGATTGCGCACTAACTGTAGTTTTTACCGCGGTCGCCGACGCGTGATGGTTCCGAACGAGAGATCGCCCTTTTGGGATATAATGGCAATAATAATAATAATAATGAAGGAAGAAGTAGGGACAGGTGGAAGAAGGAGAAGGCGGTTCTTTATGGACGACTAACTCCCCTCTCCGTCTTTCCAGAAAGGGAAAAAGCAGTTCTTTTTATAATCTGGACACTCGTGAAAATTCGTTCCGTGAGTGGATGAAAGGAATCGTCACGGATCGCTTGTGTGTGGTCCACGGAGGATTGCGGGAAGTCTCAGGTCTTTGCGGAATCCGTGTGCCGTTTGATTCGCGCACGCGTTTGTTTTGGTGAGAGACAAAAACGCTGCGTCCGATTGATTCCAGTCGAGTGACTTAACTGCGGGTTGTCCCTTCGGTTCGTTCGTCACGGGATTAGGGGAGCGGTGGATTTCTTATTACCTCGGAAGATTGCCCGCCTTTCTGGTTCCGCTCCTTTGAAGAAGCCCGAGCTTTCCGCTTTGAGCTGAAAAAGTGTGCGCTGCGTTGATTTGAAAGTAAACGTTCTTATGACGTATCGTTAACGTTGTCAAGAAAGTTATTGCAAAGTTTTCACGTAAACAGTTACGCTTGTTGAATTGAAATAGTTTGGTATCGAATCATTTTTTGTTGATTTGGCGATTTATGTTGTTTGATGTTTATTTTCAATTTTATTTATGTCCACGATTCTTGGAGTATGCTAGTCATGGCTTAGAACTACTCAACCATTTTTAGTTCAAATAGTTTCTATATCGACGAAATAGATGAGCTTTAGCATCAAAAATTCGTTTTGCGTTTATCAGTCATAGCGGTATTGGAGAGAAGATCTGATTAGATCTTATTAGGCGAAAGCTTTTCGAAAAATTCATCGGTCCAGAATTTTTAGGTGAAGTAAGGGATGTTGTTATTCCGGTAAATAGCGAGCGCGATCTTCGAGAGGCGACGACCAAGCGTTACAAGGAAATAATGCCTGAAGCAGACAGTTACTTCTGGTCGTTCTTTCCGAATAGCATCAGAGAATATAATAGGGTAGATTAGGTAAGGTGTTGATGCACCCCCTGCCATACTGGTCGCTTGCAGGGTAAAAATCTAAATCTAAAAATCTATTCCATTGAACTTTGATTATTCCATATTGAACAATTTTCTACTGCTCTTTTTAGTAAGAACCTAGGAATGGTACTACAGCTGTTTAAATGATTCACTTTTTGTTTCGAATATCTATGCATTCTATCCAAATGCAGTTTTGGTTTCGAACGAATATTATTACTCCTTAAATTCTTGAATGCATCTTTGTCCTGTTACAACCTAAATAAAACTAATTAGTAGTTCAGCTCGACGTTAAAAAAGTCGAGTTAATCGGACGACAGATGGTGCACGTGTATAAAATTTTATTTCGGGTCTAAGTGATTCTAGTCTTGTTTACGCGAGAGGTAATCCGAAATCACCCATTTTGACGGGAATCACGGATCGTAGAAGGAGACGACACGAGTGGAGCTGTACGCTCAAACTACTCCGCGAAACGATAAAGATCTCGCAGGAGGAGAGCTTAATTATCTGGCGTGACGAAAAAGCGCGTATCTTTAAGGCCGTAACGAGCTCCGAAAATGAGACTCCGATCCGTTCGAAGAGAAGCGGGGTATTAAAGGGCACTGATTATTTTAACACTCTCGCACCAGAGTAATTGCATCAACTGCGAGTCCCTTTAAACGAAGTAGAAGCAAGTTTCATGACTCCAAAGGGCAGGCGGCCGGAAGAGAGGGATTTAAATTTTAAAAGGCTTTCGACCAACTTTCGATTTCTGCCGCAATGTGCAGGAGACTGCAACTGTTGCTTCTTCTGCCCGATGACGTTGCCCAATGCCGTCAGCGAACAAGGCGGATTGCACACCTATCCATTAGACGGTCTGAAAACTAGCGTCTATGGTGTTATTTCAGTGGGAATGTGAGTGGAGTAGTGTTAACTATAGATGAAGGCTCACTTTTACATCCTTGCCGGAATTTGAACCCTCGTTCTTCCTTGGTAGGTTAGCTCGGGGATGGCGGACCTCTCGTTAATAGTGTCGTATTGAAATAATTAAAAACTTTCCTATGTGGTGCCCAGCCATAGGATGACATTAGCTATTAAATTATAATAGTCGTAGTAGTATTGCTAAAAATGCTTCGGCAGCTGAGATTATTTCGTATGTGAGCCCCCACCGGGAATCGAACCCGGGACCGCTTTCACCGAAGTCGAATGCGTCGCCCACTTGAATATTGAGGAGCCATACCTATTGAATTATATTAATGAGGGTTTAAACCCGTCGTTATCGACAAAATATTTATAAACAAAAATAACATTAACTTAATTGTTATTTTTTTCGGGGCTCACATTTTTAACTACAGGATATATAACAAATATAGCGCCCTCAGAGTTCCACGTGCCAAAAATGTTGTCTCACATGCCATAGATTCCTCACCCCCAGGTTAGCACATTATTACTGCAACAGCCTAGGCCGATATTGTGTACTCCCTTCTCTTGGTAAACGACTTTTTATTTACGCTTGTAAACTATATTATCAAAGCTTCTCTTTCGAACAGGATTATTACGGAAAATGCCGTGCGAGAATGGAAATTTTATGATTTTTGGAAGTGTTCCGTGTGGAATTTAGAGAAACCGTGGGAAATACTTTTAGTCATAGAGCGCCTACGTATACCCGCCTTAGATACCCACTCAGCTACACCCACGGGCTTTGCTCCGTAAATAGTCAAAACTTCTTCTAAGTAATGATCCTAGCGGATTCTGGAGCCTTTAGAGGCTCCAGATTCCAATAGGAAAGATATATTGTGGCTCGTGTTATTTCGTACATTCATACTCGCACTGGAAATCTATCTCGGGTTTGATTACAGCATCGGTAAGAACGCTGTAACCCTTTCGTCGAAAGCTCGAAAATAACTTAATTTCGCATAAAGGAGTATAAAGAAATTACCAGCTAATTAGTCCGAAACATCATGACTTAATCGACGACGAACTACCAACTTTTCGGTGGAGATAAAATTATCCTTGTCGGGATGGGAATTAGTAAGCAGACATAGCATTGTAACCGCTACGCCCTTAATACGGCCGTTAGCGGCAGCCTCCCACCCCATCGCATAATCCGTCCCGCCATGCACAGCGACGGCGAGACAGTAAGGTGGCGCCCTATACCTTTTCCACTGACGTCACGGTGACGTAACCTCCGACATGGCCCGTGTACGCGTGCGTGCGCCCGCTCCCTATTCCGTGAACGGCACACACCCACCGCACGGAAATGCACACGAGTTCAGGAGAGGTGACGAAAAGCGCCCCCTCCAACCCTCGCGGAAATGATCGAAGGATTTTTCGTTGAGGCGCAAAAATAGCGGGGTTGAGTCACCCCCTCTAACGAGTTTCTCTGCGGCCGCGACACAAATAGATGCGCGCTAACGACCCACGGCGTCACAGATGCAATTTTGAAAGGGCGGTGCCAAGGCGAAGAGAGACGGACGCCTCCACGGAAGTCAAATTTCGCCCCGATTTTTTTCTCCCCTCCAACCCCAAGATGGAACACTTTTTACGGCACGCCGGATTAGCGGGGTGATCGAGCATGGCAGCTGCATTAGGGAGGAGAAATGAATGTCTGAGATCCACCACAGCTGAGCGCCGAAAAGTCTTCTCGGTTACTTCTGGAATTAAACGCTTTGGTGTATTTTGGTGGAGGAGAGGCAAAACTTCACTTGTACTGTAGGCAGGCTCGCTCCTAGGAAATTGGTTGCCTTTGTTAATTTTGTAAATGGCCATCAGGAATAAAAAATAGACTTATTCGCTAAGTAAATTTTATTTGCCATTGAATTTTGAAGTGAACGTATTATTAAAACCGAAGCAAAATTTTTTTGGATAGTTTCTTTCGAAAAGTATAAATTACATACTATTAATTTAATCTGTCTCGGCTCTTCGGCGTTTTTCGAAAAAAATATCAGCACAAAACTCATAAACGCATTAGATGGCTTCAAATCCTGTTAACTTATTGTACGAAAATAACGACCTATTGCGTTACCAGGGCATACATGCGAATATAGATAGCAAATACTAAACATTTTTACTTTGGAACATTATAGGAACTTACAAAATATATAACTAGATGTTAGCGTTTGTATTTTGTTCATTTGGTGGCATCTACAGGAAAGATAATATCCTATATCTCTGTAAGAAGTTTGGTATTAAACTCCTTCTACAAGCCTCGCATGCTATGTAAATGTAATCGTGAAAATGGGGAATAAGTGTGGAAATATGACGCAATGTACGTTTGGTAAATACGTTTTATTTCGCGCTGGTTGAATAGTTTAATGCGTGTCAGCTAATAGCTTAATACAAAACAATAAATTTATTTCATATAAATGTATTTAGGTCCAGATGAGGCTTGCTACAGTGGACTCTTTTCTTGGAGTGATATGTACTCCTCAGTTAACGACGGACTTTAAGGTCGTGATGCAAAGTGGTCTCTAAGCGAAAAGCTTGTTTATTTTCTCTTTAACTGAAAAAGGGCTCACTTAGAATACAGCATCCTTACTCTTTGATTTATAAAATATACCCTTTCCTGGATAACGGGCAAGATAAAGATCTCTTAACTAATTTATATTACGTAAAAAGGAGACCACGACAAGGGTTCTTCAGTTTTACATCGAATAACCGCTATAATTCTAATTGCTCGTATATTGAGTACTGACCATCTACATACAAATTCGAACCTGATACTGACCAGTTGAGGAGCTAGTTAAGCCCAGACAGCCGCTACACAGGAAAGTCTTTAAGTGCGGATGTCCTGTATCGTCACCACTTGAAACCGACAATTACTTAATATGTTAGTATAAAATTAATATTTAAGTCGTTTTAGAAAAGATTTTGAAGCATTGATTACCCACAATATTTAATCCGGTATTAAAAACAATTTACTAAATCATAAAATTTGAGGAGGCGTAAAGTACTGTACAAACCGCAGGATTTACTCTTGCCCAGCAAGAGACAGCCGAAGATGGAAGGAAAAATTTCTTCGCTGTAGTAGTCCTCATTCCATATATACACAGCAAGATGCCATTAAGAAGATAGTACGCCCGAAAAATGATTTGATCTAGCATATATTTCTGTGATTTTTCACGATATCAGCAACGTCTTTCGATCTCTTAGTTTTTGGAGCAAATATTAAAATTTTCTTTATTCTAAAGATTCCTATTCCACGTCATGGAGCATCTGGGTACGGTTAACGAATTTCTAGCGACAATTCTTAACAAAGGCGTATCGCCATAGAGTTCGCGTTAACCGCTGAATGTTCTTCAGTTCAAATATCTTTACCGCTACCACCTCCGTCGCTTCAAGCGCGAGCAAGAAAGACCATTTCTCAGCCTCACCTGTTGAAAGTTACGAACTCTCAGATAACTGAATGGGGAGCGAAGCGAGAGAAAGAAATGCAAGCGGAGATAAAGAGAGGCGAGAAAGAGAATAGTTTCTTGCGTTGATTAGCAAATAACTCTAAAGCGTCGCCATTAAGACGGAGGTGAGATGTTTATCTGTTGCCGTCTCGCGTCGCCCCTGCATCACCCTCTTGTACGGTCATCGCTCTCTTTTCTCCTTTCTCCCCTTTCCCTACTCTTTCTCCTTCAGGGTAAGGAGGGGGAAATGTGTGTGTGTCTGCTTTCTCTTCTTCCCAACTGCATTGCCGTCTCCCACGCACCAGGTCAATCGTTCGGGGAATTCGCGTAGGCTGTCGCTTGCGTCGAATCCGTAGATTGGGCGGCCGAAGAATTCGATAAACATTTTGTGTGGGAACGGAAGGAGAAAACGCTCGCTTTCCGTGCGTAAAAAGGTAATAAACGAGTCTGTTTTCTCTCGTTCGCTTTTTTCTTTTCTTTTGGCTGAGTTCGTTCTCTGGTTCGCGAAGTTTAGGTAAATGTATGCAGGCATAAAGCGGTATTGGAGTGGGGTATACGGGTGTATGTTTTAAGCATCTGGTGACCGTATCGCGACGCCCTTTAAAAGGAAGGTACGGCGTAATGGGTTATTTTGCAATCTTATTTCGTCTGGGAGCGGTAAGTAGAAACTCCATTTTCGTACCCGGGAGGCTCAGGGGAAACAATCGCGCTTGTTGTTCACAAATAATTTCGCAGTTTCGCTCGACTTCGAGAGTCAACCATCTAATTCCATTTTAAGTTTCCCTATGAGTAGTTTTGTGCGCGTATGAGACAATATAGTAGCACTCAAAAGCCATTTAGTGTTAAAGTAAGTCTTTTGTCTCTCGGAAAAATTGCATTTTTTGAGTGCCATCTTCTTCTTGTATTTGACTCTAGCAATCAGGGTTTAAACATGGTTTAGCTAAACTTGCATACTGAGTATATAAGTATCATATTAGATTGTCTGAATAATCACGTTCTTAGTATGGAGTTGCAAAATTTCTATATGCTTCCACATCATGCAAATTTATGTAAAATCGATCGAATCAGCCATAACTTGGTGAAACGCCATAACATTAATGGTTAAAATAACTATGCTAAATGTTTACAAAAATTTCTGTGAAACTTTTGCTGATATTCAACAATAATTCTGTGAACTATTGTTGGACATTGTTCCGTGGAATCGGTTAACCTGAAGGAAATTTCTGACGCCCTTTACCTAGTCGTAAAGGGAAGCTTGTTTATACCTAATGGGGAGGACTTCTGCCTTAAACGTTAACATTAAGTGCGTTCGCAGAACCAATGGATTTTACGTGTAGCTTAAGGAGTGAATTTGTTGCTTCGTTCCAAACGATCGCATGCGAATGTAGTACTTTCCTGGGAAGAATTCCCGACTTAAACCATACGCGATTTGATGTGTGCGGTACTAAAAGATAGGCCCATGAAGGTTTGTTTTTGGACCATGGATACTATATTCTTACTTAATTCATTACGTAAGGGTTCAGACGAAGATAAAACGATTGCCAAAACTCTGCTCCTCGTGCTATTGGCACTGCGGCGCGTCATGGCATTCCCACATTTCCCGCTGCCCACAAAACTTCGTCCTCAGCAGAGGGAGGGATCAACAGGCGTCCTTTTAAGGACAAGAGGATTCACTCCGTTCCTCACGCCGGGCGTAACGTTCTCGATTTCTTTCCCACCGAGGGAATCGAACCAACGGTCTCGATGGTCTGGCTGCACTCACAGACTCAGTCGGTCGTCGAACTTGCAGGTCTGTCCCTTGCGTAACCGAATATGGATCACTCGGCGCCTTATTATAAATCTTATAAAAGTTGGTCGTTCCTAATACGGAAGGAGGCTGTCGGTCGCTCTGCGGGTTCATTGTGTTCATCATCTGTTTACGGCGAGAGGTGTGTTCATCCATTGGCGCTTATGTAATCACGTCTCGAGTGCGGTTTTTCGTGCAAAATCAGTCAATGGGAGTCCAACTCCTTACTGAGCGATTGTGTCCATAGGGAAAGGAGATTGATGGCGGGGTGAGCACCAATAAGGGTGCATTTCAGTCGTTGTCGAAGTGACCTACTAGGAATGTCAGTTCAGTTGGCACCGTCTTAGATGAAATTCATTTTTATCAGCAATTGCATCTTCCTTATTGTCTCGCCGTTTCTTAAAAAGAATACCTATTAGAAGAATATTCAAATTAAACTTCTCTCGTCATCATCGTCGTCATGGACTCGATGATTGGTTTGTTACTGTTCACTAAGCCAACCTATCCTCAGCCTTTGACCCCATTCCCTTATTATTTCTAACCTAAGCACGAACTATTACCTACAGCTTCCAAACCACTTAAGAGTCCCTCTGTAATTTCCTTCACTATTTCTTCAATTTCTGTCTTTGTCATGCTATCGTGATTCATAGTGAAATCGATTTCACCCTCGTCTTTACAACGAAGATTTCCAACGACCTCTCCCTTATCAAATGGCTTCTTTATTACTTGTTCGGTCTGTCCGTTTAATTTTCATAACAACCATGTGTATTTCTCATCTCTGCTGCTGTTATAATATTTAGTTTTTCATGTCCATATTTTCACTCCCAAACCAGAGTACACTCCATATGTAGGTTTTTACGAAGCGTTTTCATCCATGCAAGCTTGTCTATTTGTTAATGGCTCATAATCCGACTGTGAGCTTTGCTGTCAAAGATTGTTTTTCCTGGTAAAATACCCTACATCTTTTGGCTATTTGTTCACAATTTCTAACCTTCTGTACCGATGTTTTTAGGTAAAACGTTCACGGTCTGCAAGTACTTTAAGCGTACCTATATTAAATCGTTTTATTTTATTGCTGTTCTAATTAAACCTAACAAGGATCGATGAAATAACCGCTTTCTACAAAACTAGTTTGTGCTGTGTTTTCCCTCGATTACTCGATTTCTTGGTTTTAAAGGGTAGATTCTTGTTTTCGGAGTTTTCTAGTATGGTTAGATCCAAGAGTTACTGATACTAGATTGTTGGCAATACGTAGTGTATGAGTATGTGTCCCAGTCAGGATTCTGACTTAAAAAGACACATCTCATTTATTTTTAAATACTAAAAATAAAATTTTGCATCTATATTTATTTCCAACCTGAAATTGATGACAGAAAGGAGTGGGATCCTGCAGTATCTTTCTGACGATTTGAAGCGAAACGGAGAGTAAAAATTGATTATACATTCTTATATAATGACTCATAATTTATCGTAAATATACAAGTTATTATGTCGATGTGCGTGTTACAGATTAATTTCAAGTTATCATTAGAATGGCAAAGAGCTTTTTTTCTGTTTTTCCTTAGGATTTAAGGCGCACACCTTACTTTGCAAAGTAAATCCCTTATCCTTTTCCTAATTTGCTGCTTTTCTTTGGTATTTTCTACCCATGCAAGGAATAAACGCGGCCTTTCAGATGATTAAACCTATCCTCTGTGTTAATTGGGATGCTAATCCTTGCCCTAAATCGTTGCGGAATCAAATCTACGTATTTCCATTTCTGTGGCTTATATAGAATTCCTTTGTGTCTCTTCTCGAAAATTTGTGTTCAAAGTCGCTCCTCAGTACATTTAACAGTTGTGTAATGTTTTATCGTCACAAATGTATTTAGCGTTTAATATTCGTAAAGCACACAGTGTGCTCGAAAAATCCCGTTCTGTTGTATCTATCCACTTCTGAATTTGCCTAGGACTTGGTCGCCTTAATCCGACTCTCGAAAAGTATACAGTTCGATTTCGTAGAATCATCGAGTGAACGAGTGTTGATCTAACGCCATTTTTAAAAACGATCCGGAGTATGGTAATCATTCGGTAAACTCCGAGGCTTCGTCTTTAGGTTTGTTCTCTTCATGCAGTTCGCTACGCAGCGTCTGGACGCCCACTCGCCTTTCTTTGGTTTATTATTTGCATAGTATAAATGGCCATTTATACTTTCAGTCTCTCCTCAGACAACCAAGATCTGGTTTTGTGCAGCTTTCACTTCCTCGTTAGATTCAAAGGGCGGCCGCCGTCAATCGTTAATTCATTTTTAGTTTTCTTTTTTCGCATTTCGAGTGAGTTAGCTTGAAAAACAACGCGGTAGTTATTGTAGTTAGATGGCGGATTAGAGAAAGAGAAAGGTCCGGATTGGAAAGTGGTTGCTTATAATTTAGATAACGGCGTAATTTGAGCGAAAAACGTATCACTTGAAGTAATTGCTCGCTTGAGATTCAATGATCTCTTAAGCATGTTGACCGCATAAAAATGTAAGGGTAATTTCGTAAGTTTTTCTCCTCGGTTCAAATGCGTTTGAATAGTTAGCTGGAACTTATGTTACCATCATGGAGTTTAATGTTGGGAAATCGACTTATAACTTGAAAAGTTTGCATGAAATCGAACTTTAATATCTCTTTTTTAAGTTGGAATCGTTATTGTCAGAAGTAAATAGTTGAGATATTTAACTCTCATTCTGGTCGTTGGAGAAAGTGGCACGGTCGTTGACAAATGCTAAGTTAAAAGAGAAACCCGCATTGGTTTAGCGAAAATATAGATTCATTACATCGATGTTATTAAATAAGCTTATCATACTGGTGGATGAAGTTCGACTTTTGAATTAATTCGCTTAAGTTTACGTACGGGGTAAATTCCAAATCTTATTCCTTGCCATACACTTTTTACCAATATTTTTATTCTTCTGCATTGATTCTTGAGAATTGCTCTTTATGGCATAAATGATTAACCTAGGGCCATTTTGCTTTTTTTTATCTCGTAAATTATTAACTTTGCCACATTCTATCTCTCACGAAGGGAGTTAGTTTTCTGCCTCAACTTTGTCAAAATTGTGATATGTATGAATTTCATAATCATAGGAGGTGGGAGAGATAATGAAGAAACTTTCTTGAAAAGAAAGTCTCTATTCAGAATCTCTGTGAGATACTTAATGTAGAAACAGGATACCATTGATATAACAATATCTTACAAGTTACTATTGAAGAAGATTGTCGATGTAGCAACTGAAAATAAACTTACGAAAAGGAAATCGTGTTTTACTGTGCCTTTCACAATTTATAAAACTGCATGCATCCAATGTGTACTATATTAGTATGAAATATGTATATAAGTTTTAGCTTTGGAAAACCTCTATACGGTGGTTACGAGTAGTTTTCTATTCAGAAAGGAGTTCTTCGAAAGCGTCTTTCTGGAGGTATATTCTTGATTGCTCAGAACCACTTCTTTCACGTAGAAGACAAACTTTTCCTAGATTTATTTTCCCAAAGATACTCTTCTTCAAATAAAATCCTTAAGGGTTAAAATTACCCATTGGTGGCGTTTTCGCTTGTAATTAGCATGTAATTAAATGTGAAGCAGGTTCTTTAAGATCCTGATTTTTCACTTCAACAATGGAACAAATTATCTCGAGACTCAAGCTATTGTTTCTTCCCTTTCTTTCCAGCTCTCCCATTGCTCTGAGCCGGAGACATCCAAGTTGGAAGATTTCATCCGCGACTGGCAGAATATACGGCCTAGAGAAGCAGGACGCAAGGAGATGGATTAAGGGTTAGAAAGTGAGTTAATCGTCCTAAGTAATTATCATAGATGCAATAATTTAAGATGTTTTTGTTCCTGTTTCGAGTCGGAAAACCTTTTGCCCCTTGGCGATCATTCTCCTATCTTTGGCATTTGAGAAGCATTATGAATGTGAAATAAACACATGAGCGCCTACTCCTATAAGGGAGTGTTAGCCTACTATCTGATATAGAGAATAGATGTGTAATCGTGCCATGTAAGCAAGTTTTCCTATTCTCGTATTAAACCTCGTTACTTGCTTCATTGCCATGTTCTTTTTTTTGCCGTTCCCAACGGATTTGCTTTCATTCCAAGCGTTAGCTTTTATGAAATAAGAGGGGCTGTTTTACTTTTAAAGGTTTCTACTATGTAAATTATAACATTAATATAATTCTTCAGTTAGAAATTTACGATTGTATTCAGAAATATTATTTGGAAAACTATCGAGTCTTTGGTAGTCAGTTGTACGATAGTTTCCTGACTTATTGAGTTTTAAGAAAGGGGTCAGAGTAGGAGGATTTTATTATCAATCTTTATCTCTGATTAATTTCTAACGGTGAACCGAATCCCTAGTGGAATATTTCATTAGAAATTTCATCAAATTTATTTGTGTGGAGTTTGAAGATGCTCAGTTATTTGGCGCATAAATGTAGGCGATTTTGGCGATACGGTACAGTCGGTCGCAAATTAAATTAATTGATTTTGCTGTAAGTAACACAATTAACTATGACTGATTCTGTTTAACTGAAATTCAAGTGTATATATACTTTTTATTCCATCATTTTTGAACTTTCCGTGAAAACTCAAGCTTTTTTCATTCACATGTTCGGACCTACCAAAAAACATCACGTAGGTTTACATACGTAAACGATTCCCTAACGAGGTACGATGAATATGTATAATTCATGGAATTGACGACCCTCCGGATCGCCTGCTTGTGACGTATTAATTCGCTCATCTAGGAGGGGTGGGCACGGCGATGATTCACTCTGTGAAGGGCGTGGCGCCCCCTGGGAACACCTGTGGCGCCTCCAACGGCAACAGGTGTCCCTTTCGACTTTAACTTAGCACGGGGAGAATGAATCCCTTTGGAACGGAAAGACCAACTACTTTAGGAAAGACCGGATATTGCACCGGAAGGATCCCAGCAACAATTGACGAGAGGGATTTAAATTTTTCGTTGCTGAATCGTAAATTTTAGAAAGATTCTTAGAGTGCGTCTAGTCACTCGCGATCGACTGTCGGTGACTCAAGAGAATATGATTGATAATCATTATTTAATCGCTTCGTAAAGTTATATAATGATTCTAAACTTATTCTGTGTAATTTACGCAATATTATTTTTGGTGAGAGATGGCAGGATTAGTTATAAATTATAAAAAAATAATGCTTGTAAAGTGCCGTAATCAGGGGGTCGGTAGGATGCTTCCGCCACCCCCCGCAAAGAAGAAACATCCTTGTTTTACCCAAAATATCTCTTAATTTGCATTATTTATCGTAGAATGTATGGATACTGTATCAAATATACCTTATTTCGTGGTTACGATAGTTACTAACAAAAATCTGCGTATTACCCTTTAAGGAAGAATTTTTTATTCCCTAGGAGAATTTCCGACAGCCTCTAGTTTTTCTTCATTGTTGTTAGCAGCCAAACATTAATTGCGAATTGGGAGAGAGATATTGTGGCCACCCCGCCTTGTCGCGATATTTTTCGATCGCAGTAATAATCTAACATTCTATAGGTTAATAAGGGCGGTGATTAAACTGGTGTATTCGTCATTGTATCTCGTATAGGTGTTTTCGAGTTCTATGCATCATAAACTTACTCACTGGGGTAGGTGATGCGGCCGTCTCGTCCTGAAAATGCCCCCAATATGTTTTAAGCCAATTGAAAGCTATCGGCAAGCTGGAGAGAGAGAGGCTGTCGGGATAAGTCCGAGCAAGTTTTTGATTCGCCTTTCGAGGCCAGTCATCATTGGTTCGCTGAACGCAATCGTATCTGCAGATGTTCTTTCCTTGCGTCATTTTTACGTCACGTACCCAGAGGTACTCTTTTGTGCCCCATTCTTTCCCCAATCCAGCTTTTCTCCTACCTCCTTTCCTTGGAAACTATTAGCGGTCTCCATTATATGAATGGCGCATTTAAGATGTTTAAGAGGGTTGCTTGCGTACATCATGTTTTATCTGTCCTAATTCATGTCATCCTACTTTACGGGTTGAAGAGTAATCGATGATGTACGATCGATATGTTTTTTTTAGTCTGCATCATCAAGTCAAGACTCATCTTCTTTCTCCTGCTAAGAATTGGAATCTTCGATCTGCGTGATTTGGTATCAAGCATTAGTCGCATCGAGAAAATGTACCTTTCGTCAATATGAGTTACAGTAGCTATGCAACGGCTTTATTCATTATCAATTAAAATAATTTCGCTTGTCGGCAAATCGAAGTATTGCAATAGTAGTAGCATTCTTGAAAGTGCTTCGACGGCATAGGTTATTTCGTACGTGGGTCCCCACCTAGAATCGAACCCAGGACCGCTTTCACCAAAGGCAAACACGTTGCCCGGGAGCCCGTATCGCGGATGTAGCTGTAATGCATCGACTTAGTCGGGAATGCGACTTTGCTCTTTTGATGCCGAATGAAAATGGTTATTTTCTCAAATTATGGAGCTTCTCTGCTTAATTGTTTGTAATTTTAGCCAAATTAGTTGAAGGTTGTGTGAGAGGCAGTACAGAGGATATCTTTATTTTACACTGCATGACTTTGTAATAAGGAATGATTATCATGAAATTACTCAATCCAGTACTTGCAAATCATTTTGATTCTCTTCCTGTTAAAATGTTAAATCTGTTAAATTTTCTTCAAAGGAGAAATGCCTTTTTCAGTTCGTGGGAATTATATAGGAAATATATACAATGCATTTTTATGGGAGCAGTTTATCATGGCTAGAGGCAAAAGGTAATTGCTATCATAAGAAGGATGAATTGAAAAGATGAAAGAGGTGAAAAGGAAGATATCGAAGCGAGGGAAGACGAAAGTAGCTCTGTAGTAAATTAAAGGAAAAGAAATAGGATGAAAGACGAAAGAAAATTCAGATGCGTTTGAGATGGTTGAAAATATAAAGAGATCATGTGATGAAATTGGAAGGAATTTCACTCGGTTTCATTCCCATAAAATGTGTTTAACATATGGCCGAATGTTGATATAATGGATGAGGGAAAGTCCGTGAAGATGTAAGGAAATCGATGAAGAAAACAGCAGAGATTCGAAATGTATCAAAAAAATTGCCTGTACAATAATAGACTTGACTTGGTCAAGTCTAGACGGAGTAGAGAAAGCTTAGCAATCGGGAACTATTCGATAGATGTTCTTGCTTTAGACATATAGAAGCAGCAAGGCAAGTATATCTATGTATTACGATGACAATCGGAACTACTTACATTAATGACTATCACGGGAACTTATTGTCGGACGTGCGATGGAACTGATAGAGATAACCCAAGACTGTGGGAATTAGCTAGTGAGTTTTGTAAAGAGGAAATTTATGTAGTGAGGGGGGAGAGTGAGGAATGGAGAGATGAAAGGAGAAGCGTCTTCGGATGTTTTGAGGTGGGAAGCAAAGTATGGAAGCGGTGGGGATGGAAGGGTGACGTAGGAAGGGATGGGAGGGTTCGGCGTCCTCTCTGGGAAAAGCAAGGGACAGAGAGCTGCTGCAGCGACTCGGGATTCTTCCCGTCTTGCCATTAAAGGACACCGCGAGAACAGTCGACCATACTTGCGCCATCCATCTCTCCTAACGTTCTCCCCTCTCTCCCCCTCCACCGTGCCCACAAGTGCATTCCTAATCTATTTCTTTCTTTCCTTTCTTCCTTTACTCACCTCTCGCTAGCTATACCTCGCTCCCCCTCCATCTCTCTCACCTCATCATATTTCCCTTTCCCACAAATTCTCTTCTCTTCTTATTTCCTTACGGAATACAAGGTCAGATTCTATTAAAACCAACTCCGCCGTCGATGTTTTATCGACTTTCGTTCCGTTTGCAATTTTCCTCAGTGTCTTTCGTTCATTTTTGTCTCATTCCTATTCATGGTCGTGAAAATATAAATGATGCTATCGATGTCTTTCATTTTGGTCACACCTTATTGAATGCTGTCAGACAGTTTATTCATAGCGACATCGTGGTGTACTTACGTGGACGTTTTCTACTAGTTTCATTCTGACTCGACTAGGAAAGCAAAGCAAACTGCCTCACTCCTCGTCTAGCCTAGTAAGCCTCATTTCTTTCCTCAAAGCTTTCGATAGCTCTCGGAGGAGGGTTTAGGTTCAAACCGCTCCGCAGGCTCGTTTTGATTACGGCGATCACCAATTGAGCCCCTTCAATCTCACACACTATTTTCTCTGATTTTTTCCTCTTTAATATTTTGTATTATTATTTTTCTCGTTGGCCTAGCATATTTTCATAGTCCTGTTTGTTTTATTATTTGTTGTATGCATGTTCTCCCTTCGCATATATCACCTCGGATTCCTTCCTACCCCTCCGTTAACCCATATTGTGAAACCTATCTGCTGAACTATATCTATAAAGCTAACTGAAATCTTAGGGATGAATCCTTGCTTCGCCTTCTCATGCGAAGTGATCTCTATGGACATCACCAATTCAGTAACAGTATTTAACTACCCCATTTATTCTTCCTACCATTTTTTATATCTCTAACCTGTATCTTTTTCCCTACTTTTTCCTCATTTATGTCATTCTTATTTTTTCATTGTCATTTTTTCCGTGTCTGTCTGATCTCTCATCTAACTCTTACTGCTAATTTTTGGCTAATAACTCCCTTTTATAGTCTTCTGATGCACCACATTTGGGTAAATTCTTTTCGCTTTTTCTCTGATGTAGTTAGTCGTATATGTTGATATCTTTTTATGCCATCCTCTCATTAATTCCTTTCTTTTAAAATTGGAGGTATTAGGACAGGATTTTGAGTACGTTTATCGTAGATATACCTGAGGAGCCGGATGAAGTATTTGAAGAGGAATAAGTCCTTTATATTTCCCGGTCATCTTTCGAATATTCCGATGTTATTGTCTGCCTTTTCTTTTCGCATTTTGCCCTGACTCTTCGTGAGAATATTTGTGATTCACAGGAGTTCAATTTTTGTGGAAACAAAGTTGTGAACTTGTCATAACTTGTGTCTTTCAATCTTTTCGCTGCGTTATAAGATAGTCGCTCGGGAGCTAATTATTTTGGAAATAAGAATGTATTTGCAAGAACCTTTATTTTGAGTACGCTGTTGAAGGTGGAAGAGTCTCTTTTGGAAATATTGGTCTGGAAAATGTATTAAGAGTGAACTGGAAAAAAATATCCATTATAGAAGTTCTAAAGGAAATAAAAGAGAGGGGTATAGTAACGAGATGGAATTAGAAATGCTCTAGGATTATATGACTTTATCTCAATTTTAGTAGAATGAAAAATACTGGGACAAAAATATGTTCCACGGCTTAGAGAGGGGTTTTCTGGTTCCTTGGTATTATAGGATAGGAGCAGTTGAAAAATGCAGCAAAAGAGAGAACAGCAAAGATCCAACGATAAGACTTTGCTTAGAGAAGGGTTAAAATGATTTATCCGATTTGGATTCATCGATGGATCTAAAAGGGCGTGTAAATAAAAGGTCTAGGCTGGGAGACCTTGATCGCCTGTTCCTACAGTGAATATTTGGGAACTGATCTCTAGATCATAAGCAGACACAAGCGTTTTTTATAAAAAAGATCCTATAAACAAGGAACACTGACTCATCTCCCCGTTTATACCCAGGAATTTGTTTACTCCGCAGTTCTTTTGTCCCGGAAAAAGTGGTCAGCATAGCTGGGAGTCGTTCCACGCTCCCATTATTACTCCACAGTAATGCATCACGATTGCGCTTGTTGCACAGGCTTATCTAATCGCAGGGATTGCTCATCGTCGGGGGACGTTTGTAGTGCGACACGCTGTCGCTTGCCTGCGGGTGTCGCGGCGCAACAAGGGGTGGGTGGGGTTCATCCTACACGGGACCGGATTCTTCTTCTCTCCGCTCCGCTGGCTTCCCCTTTCATCCATTTCCTCCGCTTCTTTCCTTTCTCATAGCTCTCCCCTTTCCTCCGCCGTTGGGAAACACGTATCTATGGAGAAGTGGGTGCGGTTCCCATAGCGGAGGTAGGAGAGGTGGTTTCTAGTCGCGGGGCGCCGTGGCACACCTCTTCCGCAGCGAGTGGAGGGAGAAAGGGGTGTGGAGGAGAAGCTAGATGGAGTTAGGGTGTTGGAGTAGCTACTTTAATTTAGTGGAAAGCGGAATGGAGAACTTTTATTCAACTCACTCCGCAGGGTTCCCCTTTAATCACTAATAACGGCGTGCTTATTCTATCATGGATCAGCCACCGTTAAAAATACTGCTGTATGACCGAAACTAAAGCTATATACGTATTGCCCTGTCCAAGTTAGTATTCGGCATTTGGAATGGCATACCCCGTGAAAAGTTTTTTAGTCTCTTTTTCTATTGGTGGAAGTGGATTTGAAACCTGGAAATTTTACCACTAAGTATTGAGGCGATATCAATATTTTTTGTGATAGCAAATACATAAATAAAGAAGTTGGTATTTTCCTCAGAAATTCTATAACTTTACAGGAAATATGAATTTCTTATATATATATATA
>KZ308208.1:990388-1141925 GCA_000376725.2 Ladona fulva | reverse complement strand
TATATATATATATATTTATATTAGGCACATATTGCTTACTCTGATATAAAGTTAAGTATTGTCTTGTACGTAAGATGAAACCTTTGAAGAATCGCATTCAAGTGCTTCGAAAATACTAAATACAGAGAAATTGGATCAAGATCATCGAAACAATACGGCCATCTTCTTTAATCTCTGTGTAGAAGCGGTAATGTGTGATTAACTAAACAGCAGAATTGTCTTGTCTAGGTAATTATTTTTGTGAATGGTGTTCAAAATCACACGGAAAACTGCTCATCCGAGCAAGTCGATTTTTCGTCACTGCCAATTTTTTTAAGAATAACTTCCGAGATTTTCTTTGTGGATCGGAATTGGATATACATTTCATCTTTCGCAAGTCTTCTTCGTGGAATCCACTCGTTTTTCTTAGGCTTCGTCGCAGAACGCTTTCTTCCGAGAACTCTTTCGAATTTTTCTAACGAGTTCTTTACCACGCTATTATGTCTCCTATTGTCACCCTGTCTTTTTCCATTTTTGATTTAATGAACGTAATTCCAGCCTTGCACAAGACGAGGAAAATTGCATCGATTTGCATTAGGGAAAAATTCTGTCGATAAATCTCGTTTTTTCCACTCAATCTCATCCCCGAATGAAATTGTCTTCTTAGTTTCTTTGGTTTGATGTAGCAGTGATGCCACAATTTTAGAGGGAATTCAAAATAAAAAAAATGTTACATATTTACTGTAGATGAATGACGAACTGGAAAAATGAATATTCTCTAGCGAGATATGGTGGAATTCCATTACAAATAAAATAATTATTATTCCTAAGCCTGAAGATGAACTGAAAGTTCGAAACCATTGGTTGCTAACCAAAATATATTTGTGGAAAGTACAAGTTGTTGTTATTATTTTATTTGAACTGGAAAAAATCAACAATAACGTAACGGAAAAAATACAAAATTATTTACATGAGAGATTATTTGCATAAATATTAATGCAAACATTATTTTAAGAATGAGTCATGTGACGAACATGAAGATTCTGTTGAGGGAGGGCGTCATAAATTTGGGAATTTGATATAGCAGGAAACGTTGTGTAAGAGATAATCTTTAGGATGAAGATGGAGGAGTAAGCGTAATTGCCCTAGGTGGAACTATGTTTAAATAGTGAAACCAAATTTTAGTTTACTTTCAGAAACCCATGCATGTATGTTGTGAAACCTAGTTGTAAGGATACGAGAAAAACGACTGGAGACGGCGTTTTCATCGGTGATATGTAATATTAGCAATTATTCGAACCCTTCACTCTTTACAGAAGTTTTATGGTAACCACTCCATCTTTTCCTTATGGTTATTCCTTTACCCGTTGGGAAATGTCACCCTCGTCATTTTCAGCGACACCTTCCAACTCCTCATAAATGCATACTCGCTCCACGTTCTAGGAAAACCGAGCGTCTTTTCTCACTCTTTCTCGCAATTCTGCGGTCGCTTGCGGAGGTGTCTCGCCTTTCATTTTGCCGCCCTATTTTATGTGGCGTCGGAGTAGGCGCTCGTGGGCGTGGCATACTTCTCCAGATGAGTTAATTCCTCTCTCGCCCCGTGAGAACCTTTCCTCTCTCGCCTTTCCTCCCAAGTCTTCCTGCATTTGCGCTTCCTCCACGAGACGTCCTTTAATGCCAAGAGTCATTTGACAGTGGCAATCGCCCAACTCCGCGGAATTCGTTCCCCCGCGCGACGGATGACCGTCAGCGGTGATCGCTCGAGAAATGCTCTTCTCATCGCTCGTTTTTTTCGGTCTCTCCGAATGTTTGGGATGTGAAACGAAGGTCGAGTAATAATACTCGGGTTCGGTAGCTGCGGTGCTCGTTCGCTGGTCCTTCTCTCCTAAAAATGTTGCCCTCTTAAGTCGAAATTTCAGGTGTCTTAGTGGTCCATAAACGGGGATTTCGGAGTATCTTGTTCGCGAGCGGCTCATTTCTCTATCGAGATATTGACGAAATTCGCGAAGGTATGTCATACGACAGAAATCTCTATTATTTTGTCGCAGTATTTTATTATTGGTTTAAGCTTTCAATTTTTTATCGTGGAGTGGAAGGGTTGTTCTTCTCTGTAGAAAAGTGCCATCATCCGGCTGCGTTATTTAGAAAGTTCAATTTTCAATGCGATTGACTTCATCATAGGAGAACGGCGATGAGTCTAGCTCAAGCAGATTTGGCTTAAATTTACTGCTTTTTTGGGAATTCGGACCAACTAAATTCGAGGTTATAGGTTTATTGTTATTGGAATGCAGCGACAGATTTAGTGAAGCTAATCAAATCCCAAAATGAAAACTGTAGCATGAGATCGTACTGCTGCTCTCCATTAATGCTTCATGATTTTTAGTAACATCGACTCTTTTTACATCAAAATTGTTTGTTCTTTTATATTACTTCTGAAATTTTAATTGTTTTTGAGTATCCGTGAGTCTGCTCCCGGTATTGAGGTGCCCTGATATAAGTAATGAGAAAGTTTCCTTGACCCGAGCTGATGATCAGGAAGAGCTCATTCTTGGGCTCTTCAAGCACGCTGGAGTCCCTTGGTATTGCATCCCTCGTACAAAATCAGACCCGAATTTCTCTATGTAAATATGTTGGAGGGTTGGTAGTCTTTTCGAAGAGATGGAACCGTGTGCCGTACCTTGATGAATGGGATATTTTTCATTTGTCTTCCGGTGCAGGTAAATGAGAAAAATGTGGCTTCATTAACTTTGTCATCATTCTTGCTCGTGACTGAGGTACGGAAGCTACTGAGATTTGTCTGATACTGAATTATTTCATTCATCAAGTCTCTGCTAATCGAATACCATCAAGTGCTTTTTTTCATAGGGATATTGTGCCGTACTTACGTGGTATACTTACGTATATTTTTCCATTCATAACATTCTGGCTCAGGAAAGTAAAGGCAAAGTACCTCCTAATTCCTATTCCTAACCTTTCCTAGTAACCCTCATTCTCTATCCTCAGCTTTTGGTAGCTAATGGCGGGGGATTAGTGGTTCAAATCGTCCTCCGGGCTGAATACTGGGTAGACAGGAGGATAAAGAGAGCAGAAAAACAAGTGGCTACGATTACGTTACTGAGGCATAATCAGTGAAAGGTTTCTGCCAATTTGATCTACATCTATTTATTTTTCTTTTCACGAGTGCCTTTTACCATCTCAGCATGTAGTCGACCGAATTGATTTTCCCTCCAGTCCCCTCTTGAAGACAGTGAGCTTTTTGTCTGGAAGCTACTTAGTACTCGTGAATTCCAATTTAGTATTATTTTAGTCACTCGCTGTCTCATTTCGCAGCGTGATCGAGCGGCTCCTGTTAGCTAATTAACGTCATCGGTGAGATTTGAAGTCATTCTATTTCGATTTAATTATTGCCGCGGAATGAGGGACTAAAAGATGTGTTGCGTGACCGAAACATCTGAAAGCTCTCGTCTCCTGTTCATGATAATTTCTGTCGCGATTTAATGATCTCAGCGATGATTTGAGAATCACGGGAAGCCAGTTCCCACTACGTTTCGATAACGTACCCTCCGGATTGTTTTCTATTTCTTGCCAATATCAGGATTCGTGTCGACCGTAACAGTGATAGCTCCTCGGGTTTGCTTGATATCTTTATCGTTCTTTTAAAAGCTTTACATTATTGCTCTCCAGTCAGGGACGAATTTGCCGCTAGGTGTTACCTGAGGGCCTCGCGATTAAAGAGTCTATGTTTGTACCCTGCAAGCCGCCTTTCGGCGTGTGGCAGGGGGTGCATGCACCATGCCTCTATTTCCTTAATCGATTGTTTTCGCGTATCGTTCGCGGAAAAAATGAGTTCCTGAATCTATTGGTTCTGGCATCTATTTCTCTGATCTTTCTCGCATAATCGGAACGGCCTATGTAGCATGGTGAACACATTATATCTGCTACATCATCTCTGAACGTGCTTTCTCTGAATTTATCCAGTAAATTGATCCTTTGTTGAATTCTTCTAACTTCCAAAGATTCCCATTTTGCGTCCTGGAGCATCTGAGTGACGCTCACTGATTTATCGTAGCAATTCTTCACAAAACGTATCGCCTTTCGCTGCACCCTTTCTAATTCTTTAATACAACACTTATCGGCAGGGTCCCATACACTACACGCATACTCAAGATGAGGTCTGACTAACACAAGATAACATCTCTCGCGAACGTTTTCGTCGCTCCGACCGACTATTCTCTTTACGAAGCCGAGTTTTTTAAGTGCTTTTCGGCATGTATTATGGATTTGGGTATTCCATGTTAAGTTATTCGTGAGAGTTACTCCAAGATATTTCACTGACTCTACTGTTAATAAGTTTATCCCACGGAGACTGTACGGATAATCTTTAATATTAGATTTTCTCTCGAAGAAGTTAACTACTGAACATTTGTCTACATTTAGTTCTAATTGCCAATCATCGCACCACTTCATAATGTTATCTAAATCATTCGACAGGGTTAGTCTATCCTCTTTAATCTCTATTTCCCTGTAAATTACCGTATCGTCCGCAAATATCCTAACTTTACTATCAATAAGATTGCTTCTGCACAATAAGTGGGCAGTAAAAAGGGCTTTTTGTCGTCTTGGAAGATTAACAGTCTAATGGTGGGGCCTCGAACTTGTAGTTCCGCATAGAGCTTCTGAATGCTGAAATTCGCCCATCTCCTAGGGCATTCACAATTAAGATATTGCACCATGTATTTTAAAATCTTTCATTTTCCTGTTGTTGGGTACATACATTGAATGTATGTACCCAACAACAACTGCTAAGACATTGCTGCCATGTTCTCATGATTGAGTTTTTTTATCTTTGTTTTTATGAACCTTACTCTTAGCGTTTTTGAAGATTTGGCGAATGTGTAGCTTAGGGTATTCTTAAAATCACGATGTAAAGAATAGCTTTAAGAATGGCCGTACGGATAATGGTACGGAATATATGAGCTACATTTTTATCTGAGTGTGAGAATTCTCCTCGGCAACTGATTTCATGCTTCAGCAACCGGAATTAGCATTCGTTCTGGCTGCTTTTCTATTTTTGTCCTTATCAATTCTCCCAGCTTCTCAGCTCTTTCTCCCGACTTCACAATTATACAAGTGTTCTTCCATATCCGATGTACTTGGGAAAGAATGCCAGGGAATCGGCTCAATGACTAACTCGTCAATTAGAAGAAATGCATGGAATGCTTTCGACATATGCCAACATAACGTGAAGGTGTCTTCTTCTGCGTAGATTTACTAGTTTACTCTTTGAAAGATTTCACATTTTATGGAGTTTTGACGCCAAAATGTAAGCGTTCGATTAATTTGGCAAACGTACAGGAATAACCATGCTAATTTTTTTAAATTTAAGGTTTCTCTACCGTCACATCAGACGGATGAACTTGTTTTTGTTATAAGGAGTTACGTGATACGTCGGTATGCTAATGATCAAAAGGAGTCTTTGTGGATGTTTGTTTAATGGTGGCGACTTTTAACATGTGTTTTATTTAATTGAATAAGTTTGAGGGAACAATTTTTCGGAATTAACGATCTAAGTTGTGCTCTTTCCTACCGCATTAGAGCTTTAGATCAATTAGATTAATCCAACATATTAATTAGATTAATACCTCAGATTAATTAGATTAATCCATCAAATAAATTTGTGTGGTGGATTACATCCGTTTCAAAAACTCATTTTCCATGATGTACAAGTAAATGCATTACTTTATGGCCAATTCAATAGGTGTAGCGTTGTACACAACCTCTGCTTTCCTTTGAAGTATCCAGCAGAATATATTTGTTAACGTCGAATTCCATCATTTGGCAATTATCCGAAAATCGTGTCGTTCGACCGGCCTTTATCTTCATCTACCGCCATCCATTCGTACCGTTAAAGAAAGTTACCATATTCCGATAGAAGCCGGGACTTATCAAATTCTGAAGTGGGTAAAATCGGGACGTTGCCTCGAAACTTAGTTAATTTCATGTTCTTTGAAGACACTCAAAGTATATACAGTATCAAAACTATGCGAAAATTTGCGTTTATACGATTTTCATAACTGAAATCGCAGCATCGTACTTTGACTTCTTTTTTCGAGTATGTTTCATCAAATCGGGACAAGGAAAATTGACTGGAACCTCGCATTCAAACTAATGACCCCGTGACCGGGACAATCCCGGTCACGGGACATACCATTAAAGAAATCCGTTGTAATGAAAACATTTTCCCTTTATCATTCCGCTGATTATCCTTTTTTCCTCTGATTTACGCCAAACGGTTAACACTTGAGTCAAACGGCAACAAGTAGTACGCACTAGATCCTTTCCATCCTTTTTCCTCCTTCGTGCTCTTCGATTCCTTTTTCCGTCACTCATTTTTCATTATCCCTCCAATATCTTTCGGCCGTCTGATGCTCGGAGGAGGGTGGTTGAGGGAGTGGGGAAAGAGTCATGGAGAGAGGAAAAGAGTGTTGGAGAGAAGGGAACTTAAGGCTGGCGACGCAGCAGCAGCCGCCGACGCTGTCCACCCGCTATTGAGGCCGGGAAACATTGGGGGCCCGCCGTCCTGGCCGCGCCCCCCTTTTCGCTGGAGTCTCTCGAATTTGAAAGTCGTATTCAGGTCGTCTTCTCTCTCTCCCTCTAATACCATCCGATGCCTGAAAGGGTCAAAACCTCACTTGTGTGCAGAAGGAAAAGGCGCCCTAAACTTGCTGTCTTCGTTTTTTCCCCCGAAAAGACTTTCCCGATTAATTGAAGTCCTTGGCCATTGCAGAAGACGGTTCAACGGTCGCCGTTCGGCGAGTTCGTCTGCGGCGTCGCGAGAAAGGAGCGGGTGCGCATTTTTTCCTTCGAAAGGTAGGGTGAAAGTAAACGTGTTTGGTGGGGTGGGGGTTTGTTTTCGGATTCGTAAGAGCGATTACCTTGCCAAGGTAGACAGAGCGGCGACTTTCATTAAAAAGGGGGAAATTGAGGTGCTAAGGGGTGATTTGGCTGTCAGAAGAATTTCGCAGCGGTGCGTATCTGAAGAATTATTTTTTATAAAAGGTCTGTAGATCGCGGAATCGAAAGCGAAGTTGTCGATGAAACGTGGTGTGGGGAGCTCAGCATTCAGTTATAAACTTAACGAATCAGGACATGTTTTGTCTTGCTTTGCCTTTGTTTCTTTATTTATTTATATATCATAATATTATATACATATATTTCATAGTAATATGATGACCAAGCCTTTTGGTTGAAAGTACGAGGTTATATTTATGAATATGCGGCACCTCTTTCGAGCAAGAGGTCCTAGGCAGAGGAAGGGAGCCTACGGCCCTTATGAAATATGCGGTCTATACTGGCGTTCAATTTGGCCTTTTCATCACTTCCAGAATCAAATGCTTGCACCGAAATAATTTCGATTTCAAATCTCATTCAATCATGTGATTATAAAACTGAAAATATTCTACCGAAAATTATTTAGCGAATAAAATTTTCTTTCGCACAGTTTCGATGTTAAACTGTTCGACTGTAGGCTGTACTCCACATTAGTGCGACCTCATAGTTTTATATGCGGCCGAAGGGTTTCTTTTGCGGCCGTGTTGTAAATGTAGCCTTGCAATGTACTCTCTGTCCTAGTGCAAGGGTGTCCAACTTGCTGCTCTGTAAACAAGTCTGTGGAACCCTTTCTTCCCGTATCTCATTGTCAGTATTTTCTCCTTGAACTCATCAGTGGATTGAACCAAGCATATTCTATTATTATTATTTAGCGCCAACACTTTGACTTGACTCTTCGATTGAAATACTCATCACGTATCACACATAGTAAACAACTGCGGTACTCGTCCTAGCTTTTGTTGATATTGAGAAGAATAGTATAAGAAAGCTACTATTTGTGATTGAGTCGAAGTTAAAAATATAACACAAACTGGATACGGTCAGCGATATGTGTCCTTCTTTGGACGTCCTTGCCAAGAGTATTGTCTTTTTATGTGACCTTTAATTCGCTATCCAGTGATATTAGGCATTAAAAGCAACATTTAACGAGTTAGTTGGTATCGAAAACTTAAATGGCTTTCAAGCATAAGTCAACTTTTAACCCATCGATATTCTCTCTCATTTCGATCAGCTTCCCTACGTAAGCCAGTTTGACCGATGCGTAAATCCATTAATGAGTTAATAAGATTCGGAATTCCTCGTTGATGAATGAATTAATCGCCCCTTAGCACGTCGGTAAGCATTTTCCGGCGAGGAAGATGCGCTCCGTCCTAAACTCTCGACATTGTCCTCTTTCCCTCGCATTCTACCCTTCCTCCCTCCCCAAATTCCGTCCGTCGTGCATGTTAGTCCCAGACGAGCAGCCGCTCATTTCCTAACTCGCGAGTCAGCGTTCTCGCGAATACGAGCGCCATCTTGTGCGTGAGCGAGAGAGACAGAGCGGTCGTCCCAACACCAAAGGCTTTTCGCGAACGTCAGGTGCCGTTGAATGGGAGACGTCGTGCCGAAGGGTGTGGAAGTACGAGACGGAAGGAAGTTCGCTCTGCAGTTTTATCAGATTGTAGGAGAGAAATTCCAAACCTTTGTTTTCTTGGGAGGCTTCCGATCGTTCTTCTTCGTCACGTGTGAGTGTTTTTGGTGGGCAGGAAATATTTTCGTAATAGGAGTTAATTTAACGTGCAAGACAGTCTATATTGAGGAGATTCTAAGCTGCAGTTGTTCACGATTAGTCAAGTTGAAATAAAGTGATTTTAAGATCCACGCAGAGATCGAAGCATCAGTGTTATTGAAAGTTCTGAATCCATTTCATACTGTTATGTATCGATAGTGAGGTCTGTTGATTGAGAAAATATCGTGAAATGCGGAATCACGGAAGGCTCTTCAAAGTGAAAATTAGTCAATTTTGTGATATGTTATGGAAGCAATAAGGTTAGAACTGAATGAAATACCGAGAAAAAATTATAAGGTTAATAGTTTGTTGATGGCATAAACTGATGTTGAAGATAAAGCTTCCAGGACATCCTGTATCAGTCAATAAGCCATTTGGTGTAGCAGTTCCGGGTACGATTCCAAGTGGGAACCCAAAATGCGAAATGATCCTAGTTTTAATGGGTAAATATAGTGTTTCTAAAACAATTCGAGGATAAATCATGTAGAAGGATCGATTACTGGGTTTATCGGAGTGTTTGCGCAATTATCGTTATCTCTCCGAATGAAATTTGCATTACTAGCGAGACTTAATTCGAAAAAAATTCTAAGGGTGATTTATTATTCTTGTCGAGCTTAATTTCAAAGCTAAGCTCTGCTTTAGATCCCTCATCTCCTAAGGAATGGTATTCCAATTCTGATCCTCCGACTCGTCTACTTTTCGCCGTGGGCTATGGGCAGCGGGTGCCGCGGAGTGCAGGATGTGATGGTTTGGTGCTCTCTGTGGGAGTGGATGGGAGGGGTAAGAGGAGTCGGGGGGCAAGGGTGGCGGTGCTCCTGATTGATGCTGGGGGTCGTCTATATTTAGACACTGCGGAGCCAGGCTCCAGGAGGAGAGGAGAGGGGATCTTGTGCAGCGAGGGGCGGGGGTGCCAAACACTTGCGGAGGCACCCTTGGTTGATGATGGGAGGGGAGGGGAACCAAATGGTCTCCTGGTCTAATGCCAAAGGTTCAATGCTCCCAATTCCTATGATATGAAACTCTCGCATGGCCCTCTCTTTCAAACAGACGATCTCTCAAACAGTTCACAAGGCCTTCTCAGTCATTCCTGCCCTTCCTCTAACACCCCTTTCTCCGCCTTCCCCCATTTTCTCCTCTTTCTCTCTTCTCTTCCTTTCTCTGAATTTCACCGTTCTCCCTCGGTCCTCGATTCACCCTTTTAATTCTGGTCTCATCTTAATCTTCCCCTTGTGTCTCATCAGAGATCCCTTTTCTTTCGTGTACAATTGGAGCTTTTCTGTTCCTTTTCCATTCCGCTTGTCTGCTGATTTTCAGCTCTCGTCTCCTTTCAAGGACAAGCCAAACTGATATCCTCGAGTGCGGAATGGATGGATAAAAATGAATGTGTATGATGGAGGAAAGAAAATATTTCCGGTAGATGATTGCTATCCTAGGGAACTTGAATAATGTGAACGAACAATCCTGCTTTTGTGTCAAATCATAGGTATTTTTGTTTAATTTTTAAGTAATATTATAAAGGACAATTGCCGCTTGTTCTCCATTTTCTATCTTTAAAGTTTTCCCTCTACTATTTCGCCTTTCATTATCTATGATACATTGGCCTATCTTTCTTTTCTAGAAATAAGTATTAACGTTATACTTTGTTAAATTGTTACATTACTTTGTGAAATACTGAATAAGTCTGGAAAACTGTCATTTTTGCCTATTGTGGCACCTTCCATATTCTATGTTTTGAGATTCCTGAAAATAATTTATTTTAAGTGAACTCACCGAGTTTATCTTTGCAATAAATAAATTTCTTTCACTCTCAAAAATGTTGACATTTAATCAAGGCTTGTCATGGGACTAATAGCATTTTTGTAATTTCGAATTCATAAATATGGTAACCTTGACAGTATCTCACAGTCAGCATCGTAAATGTCTCAAGAGGCTCCATAATCTTCAATTAAAGCATTGGATTTCAGTAAACAAATTCTCTCTGATTTTTCCATTATCTAGCTAAACATTTCCTTTCGTTTATTTTTCATTGTTTTATTGCCGCATTTCATCGTTCCTCTAACTGATTTGTCGTGATCGACTTCTCATATCATCCTCTGAAAAATCTTCATCATTCTGTCTCCGCAACACTCTTCCCCTCCGCCGAATTCCCGCTGTGTCTCTTCCGAACCATTCTCATTTACCCTCTCATCCTCCAATCCATTTCACAAGGACGCTCTCTCTCCTTTTAAACCCCGTCTCACCCCATTCGTTCTCTTACTCCATTTGGAATTCTCTCCTCATTACGTCACTTTCTCTCCTCCCCTCCTTCCACCCACGCAACTTCCGGTGACTCCCTCTCGGGCACCCCATTCTATCCTCTTTCCCGTGCCTCGCCCTTCCTCCTCTCTTTGGGACCTCCTCATAGATAAATGCCGGAAGGAAGGAGAAAAAAAGATTTCTCACGTTATGGATTTTATTTTTTTAGATAGGAAGCCGAATCCATCGATTGAGGTGGGGAACTAGTATCTTTTCTTCGGAAGACCGCTTGTATACTGAGGGGAAATATCAGGCCGTCACTGCACTACGTGTTGCGTATACCCGGGAATAAAAACTGGAAAAAGCATCTTTTTGTAATACATTTTAGAGATAAATACCTATTTTGATTACATTCCGCGTTATGAATTGCGAATAAAGCAACGTATGAATTTCATTTGGTTGGTAGAAGTGACATCAACATCGTCCCCTTTAATCCCAAATATTATTTTATTCTACTATTAAGATCTCGGTCGTTGTCGTAGTACGAGAAAGATTTATATTTGCGAGAAAATTGCCTTATTAGAGTAAGGAGAGATTTTGTTGGATTTAGTGGAAGAATATTTATAACTTTGCTTTCGAAACCAGGAATGCTCTCAGCCATTCGTTTTTGAAAGTATGTTTCGGAGGAAGACTTTGAATTGTTGTAGTTTATTTTTTATCGCCGAAATTATATTTTTCATTTTATTACGATGTAGGTAACCTAATTAATACAATTTCCGTTTCTATATAAGATTTTGCTATTGTTGCATGACATTCAATTGTATACTTGACATTGTGTATTAATTTGTTCTGTAATACTTGATTGAAAATTATATATTTTGAAGGTGGTTATTCTATGTGGTTTAAGGGAAACTGTTATTTTACAGTGAGGTGAAAGTGGAGTGAAAGGCTTTGTAAACATTTTCTTACATGGGAGGAATTGCAAATCTTCCGTGTAATTTATGCCGGTAAAAGTCCGAACATTTTCATATCTTCAGGTTAAGCGTAAGAATTAGATAGTTCAATTGAAAAGTATTTCAGAATTGTATAAGATCAATTAAAATCGTTACAGCTATTTGATTTTTGTCAGTCTAAATATTAGATTTGGTTGCAATATGTATACATGTTTATTAGTGCAGATATNATAGCAGAGAATTAAGACACCAAGCATAACGCCCCTTTAACATGCCTAAGCCATGTCTATATTGGGTTTTAGCCGCACGGCTCTTCCGTACTTACCTGTTAGTAATTTACCATTCCTTAATCCTTATTTATATTCTTTCCTTAATCCTTATTATACAGAATATTCAATCAATAAAGTATTACAATGCTTTTTAAATGGGAAGTTTTGAAAATCCTTTGAATAAACTCGTACATACATCGACTTTGCCGAGCAACGTCGATGTATGTACCTTTCCTTAATCCTTATTATATTTTACAAGTATCGCAAAAAACGTTTGAGATTTTTTTCTAGTGTTATTGTCGCTGGAAAATGGAACATGTCCTTCGTGTAATCGAAATTTGTGGAATATTGATCGCAATGAAGTTCTGATTTGTTTTTAACGTGGGAATAAAAACTATAACTCTGAAAAGGTGAATTCTCATGGTATTTATTTTGTACATATCATTACTTCAGGTGACGCTGGCACTTGATGCAGAGTCTAATAGCAGTTGGTATATTGTCATAATAACTATGTACATATTTACAGTTGCAATACAACTATAGATGACATTATTATTATATATGAACTCTTAAATCTTGATCTTGTTCTAAATTTATTTTCGCGATGTTTTTGTCCTTTTCCATTATTTAAATATGCTGAACTTTGTGTTAATTAGTATTTGTACCGACCGCATTGATTTAGTATATGTGAATCGCGGACGTCCCGTAGACACGTGGAAGTAACTCTCTTCTTTTCTTCCTGTTTAATCCAGGCAGTCGCCAGGTGCTACAGCGTAGCTCAGTGGACTTGTCTCTCCGCCCAGCTCCGCCGCCGTCTCAGAGACTGACTTCATCCGTGAGGCACTCGGAGCATCACGCGCACCGGCGACGAGAAGGCGTGCGAACTTGGGAATTTTTCACAATGCGAGAATGAGCGCGGTGGCGTAAGTACTCATGTCATCGCCCATGCACCAGGAAGTCTTCATCAAGTTATTTAACAAGGGTAACATGTTGGTTTACTCACCTCGCGGAGAAGGCTTCTCAGCCACTCTCATACTTGAGTTCGATATGAATCGACGCGCTTGAGTCAGTCGTATTTAATTGAAGCTCGTGATTTAAAGAGCTGTGGTATGGATTTAAAATGGACTGGGAAAAGAAAATGTTTTAAAAGTGCCGGAGCGACGACGAGTTACGTGTCCATAGTTTAGTTCAGCTGCAAGGCGTACGAGGTTGAAATGTGGGAGTGGAATTTATTTTCACTGTTTCTCTAAAACTTTTGCTGTAAGAAAAATTTCAAGGTATGAATTTATGGGTCTGAAATAATTCTTTATCAGTCGTATAGAATTTTCTAGGTGCGCTTTCGAAGAATGGAATGTATGCGCTACTTCTTACCACGTTCCTTAGGAAGCGTTTCGAATCACCGCGTTACCATGGGATTCCCGGCTACGGAAGTTTGTAGAAAGATGGAATTCTATTACACCATACCTTCACTTGAGGGTAGAATGTTAGTAATTCTGTTCATGAGAGAGTAGAACTTTTGTTTCCTTGTCGTTTACTTTTTTAGGGTTTAACTAGGTTAGGTATATTTATGAATATTTTTTCTGGATTGTGGTACCGCTGGCTGTTTATAAATGAAAGTTGCAGTATAAAACGTAGACATTTAATCTAAAAGTTTAATTTTGAAAACTTATTTATACACTTAAAATTATTACCAGATTATTTACCTATATTGGTATTATTTCTTATATTCCTAAGAATTGTCTCGTAGGTGTTGATTCCTTTTATCCAACGTTAATGGATTCAAAAAGAATGTTGTCCATAGTTAATTAAACATTCCAAAGCGCTTAGACTTCTCTGCATATATTGTACTACACTGCAAATATCGACCGATTTAAGCATAAGTACGTCATCATTAGGTCTTCCTCCAACAGTTCCTGTAATTCAAGCGTCGTAAATCTGCTTTTCCATCGGATAAATTCGCGAAGTACGTACTTTAGCCTTATTCCTTGAAGCTTCCTTGCATCTCCAATTCTTTTCTCGGAACTGATTTGACACCACATCTTACCGAGTGTTCCCAGAACGACGAAAATATTTCTGCTCTGCAACGGCAACGGAGAATATTTTGCATGAGTAGTCTTGTGATTTGGCCGTTACTGACTCATTCTCCTTTCTCCGGACGCAAGCTTTATTCATTGGCACGCTACTATAAGCTTTATCTCGGTCCTTGAGCGAAACAAATTAAAAGGGAGATCTCTTAACTCGTGACTACTGCGTGACCTTCTCGGAGATGAGGGATGAGACGTTGAAATGGTTACCCGGAATCTGAGTCAAAAGCCCTGATCAGTGTTGAAGCAGAATCCTTCACTCCGGCTTAATGATTCACGGAAATTATTGCGAGAACTTCGTTTTTCCCGAGAAATACTGATATTTACTGCTTTAACTTACTTCTCTGCAACCTCCGCCACTTTTCCTTGCGACTACTGTAGACGATGCGATCCCATGGGCATTTTTTTTCTTTTTCGCCCCTTGTATTTGGATGTCTTTGTTCGGTGATGAGGTTAATTATTTGCCTATCTTATGCACTCTCAAACTCCGCATCGTAGAATGGGCGAGTAATCGTAATATTTTCACAGTACTTCCATGTATGAAATTAAAGGATTACGGGATATTCTCTCAATGCTACTTATTCACGTGGACGAATTTGCATTCTACTTGTCTTTGCGGCGGTATTTGTTTCAACGAATCAGAGTTCTGTTGCGATGAATTGTGGTTAAAATGTTATCGACTTAAAAAGGTTTATTCTCTTCGGCCAGCTCCATCCTCACATTTCCATCATCGAAACGATGACGTTATGTGGCTGTTTATTCCAGGTCATGCGCATTTTTCTAGCTTCTTCATAAACGACGTTGATATATATTTATATCGTCTCATTTGCTTCTCTTTACTTCTCTCTTTTGTTAATTTAATGGGATGGGTATTGACATCTTTTTATTATTGTCTCTCAAACTCAGGTTTTAATTCGATCATCGGTATACTTAAAAAGATTGTGTTTAATTTTGTTAGTAGAAATCTACTGAGTAATTACGGCTGCATCTGCATTTATTGCCTTCAGCCCGCCTTTCGACTCGTGAAGGGTGGTTCATGCACTCTTTAGTCTATTTTTCTAATCTACTATCATCCCATATCGTTCACGAAAAGAATAAATTCTCGTAACTACAAATCTTGGCATCTACTTCCCTGATCTGTCTCGCAGCAGAAGAGCGGTCGTTCTAATTGTTAGACGCAATATGTCTACAACGTATTCCTATCACTTATCATCTCTGAAAGTATTAAAAATTAGTAGAAATGCTTCGCACTAGTTCATTGTCAATATTTTTTCAAACAGCGTTCTATTCTGTATCACCTAAAGAATGGAAAGTCTATACTCGAGAGATCAAACATTAAGGGATATATGAGCAAACAATTAGATTATATGCGAAATTAAAACTTTAGTTAATTCCTTTAGCAATCTTTAATCAATCCATCCCAAAGTCTCTCCCACAATGACGGGGTCATTTGTGAATAACCGTATCCAGTATCTCGTGAAAATTCTATCCTCTTTTAATATCCGGAAGCGTCATTTATGAATGGAAATTTTACGTTCGCACCCATCAAGGGTGTGAAATACGTAAGTTCTATCAACCTATGTGTGCGGGACTCTCGTATTGCGCTCACATAAATCTCTTTAGAGGGTTATCGGTCGAGTATTGTAACAGATGCAAGGGAGAAAATCCCCCATTTTAATGATTTATCCTTATTCCGCTTCTTTCTCCAATCCGGAAAACATCCTCACTCTTGTACGAGGTATAGGAACCCCCTTCTCTCTCCTCTCGATCCCTCCATTTCATCCCCAGCATCCCTATCTTTTCTCCTCACCGCAATTCCCACTCCTCCCCCGGGCATCCCTGCATTCCATTTCTCTCTTCCTCTTTCTCCGTTTTACGCCCCCCTCCCCCACTCCCGCATTCCATTCCACTTTCCCACAAATGCCCTCTCTGAGGTCCCCGCCGCTGTTGCCACGTCTCCCGCTAAGCATCCTCGACGACCCTCCTCTTTCCCATCTCTTTCTCCACCTCATTCTTTAACTTTTTCCTTTTCTCCATCCTCTCTCCATTCTTCCGATCCTTTTTCCCTCATTCCCATTCTCATTTCCACCCCCGTGTTTCGCCCCCTCCCCCTTCCTCCCCCTCCCGGAGTCTCTCGTATTTTATATTCCCTGACCGCGAGACGTTTTCCCACGCGCTCAATTCCCTGCCAACTTTGACCTTCGGACCGCGTCGAATCGGGTATACGTACAAAACGAGCACGTGGAAAACCTCTGTCGCCGTAAGTGTGCATTGTTTAATCATGAGCACGTCTGGGGGTTGTTTTTATTCCGCGGAGGGTTTTTTTCCTCTTTTTTCTCCTCCGGCGTGGAATGTATTCATCCGCAGGGTGGCTTTTTCTAGGAAAAGGGAGGCTTCGGTCGTCAGGGAGGTGTTTTCAGGGAAGCAAAAATTTGTGTTTTTTCGAAGCCAGGACTGAGGAACGTGACGATTTTTCGGTCTTGCGTGTCTTTTCCTTTCTAGATACTGCTGTCAACGGAAATATTACAAGAATAGGTGTCGTTGATAAGTATTTAGCCACACGATAAAGTCAGTGTCTCGACTCTTTTTAAAAGTTGTACTCACATGAGGTTAGAGTGCGCTTGTTCGTTTTAGGCTGCGCTAAAAATTTTTAAACGTTCTCAGGCGACTGGTCAAGTGGGTTCAGCCCGGTTGGCAGTGTTTCTTCCAGATTTCTTTCGCGGGCAGTGGAAGAATGTGGGAAAGATTTGGTCGGTCCCATTCCATGTTAGAATTAACTTAGAATATCCCCTTACTGTAAAATTCGCCAGTTTAAATCACTTTTGTCGTGAATGCATGTAAAGTATGCACAAAAGTTGAATTTACATTCTTTTCGAGATTTAAGTGATGAACTTGCTCCCTGCGCTTGTGGAGGTTACCTTGATGGTAAGTTGATAATCCTTTGACTTTAGAACCTTGAAATTCGCATTTTCTAAGAATATGGATTTCGAATGAAAGCATTTTTGAGATGTCTGTGAAATTCCTGAATCTTTTACTGGAAATTGAAGTAGTATTTAGAAAAAAATGTTTATTTAGGAGAAAATCTATTAAATTGCGCTGCCTTGACTATTTATTAATTGTGATTTACTCACTTTTTGCCAGAATTATCTTACGTTTGCAAGATATATAACTTGATGGTCCAAATTCTTTGCTGTTGTTATGCTAACGATCTGCGATAAATCCCGACTTATCCAATAGTATACTAGCCTTTAACCGTAGATCATGTTGGTGAAGAGGGTCTGCGCGGATATTAAAATAAAAATAAAGTTCTCCATCTCAGGCTTAACCCTTTTTAAGATCGATTCAAAGCGTTATTTGGGAGCAACGATTTTTACTTCGCAACAAGACCTCCAATAATAATGTTAGAGTGTGTAAAAGTATTTGATTACCATAAAACGCCGTCCGAAATATGGACGTTTTAGCCTTCCTGTTTTTTTACTTGTGTTCAATGGGCATCACCATATTATTCGTGATTTTTTACTGAGTTGGTTGTCTTTTGGAACAACTAGTTGCTCATTTGCAATTACAAGAGAGAATATTTATGTTTTGAATATAATGACGAATTAGATCGTCATAAGCAGTTAACGCTCGGATGTGTTCGTCTGTTGTGACGAAAACATACGTCATGTCTGGAGGCGTGGGTAAGAGAGGCGTCGAGAAGTCGGGAGAAGAAAACGGGGTGGGGGAGGGTGAATGGGAACCTGAAGGAAAAATATCGGAATTTGGCGGAAACTTTGTCGGGAACAGGGATTCGGGCGTAGGAATGGAAATATCGCGAAGATGGATAAAGGAAGTGTTAAAGAAGATGTGATGGACGAGGTACGAAAGAATAGGGTGGAGCAAATGAGGATAGACGGAGAAGTAGGAAAAACAATGTCCGTAACGGGACCGTGATAAGAATGCCATCTGTTGGCAGACCGTGCCAACTGTAAAAATCTGTGTTATTCGCTCCCAATTCCCCGCGACCTTCTCTCATTAACCCTCGCGTTCCGAATTCCCCCTACGCCTTTCTTTTTTCGCGGTGCATCCTATTTGAAATTCGATGAGGATTGCGCTCGCGGAAGTTCGTATCTTTTATTCGCGAAGATGAGGGTGGACCTTTCTTTCTCAGCCATTTCGGTACATGCCTCTTTCGAAATTGCATTTCAAGTTAAGATTCATTCGAAACTCATCTTAGAAATGATCATCTTCGGGGAATTCCTCTCAAATGTAACTAAAAAGCTGGCTTATCGCGATCTGGATGTCATATTTCCGAGCGTTTAACTTGGAAAATTCACTGCTATCCGATTGTAGTCCATTTAATTTTCTTTCTTCGTAAGAAAACCTATTCTTTCTAACCCTCAGAAGAGTGAATTTGAGAGGTCCAGACAGAAATATGCAATTCTTAGGAAGATTAGATAATTATAAGCGGCTTAACAGGAAGGCTTTAAAGGCGCCACGGAGATATTCACCGAAATCGAGGAGATGGCATCAGGGGTGTTAATTAACATATACATTTTTCCTTGTGCATTTTACCAGAAAGTTACCTTATTGTTTTGTCATCGCGATTAAATAGCAATTTTATGTACGAGTGAGAGACCAACGGTTTCAATGTTTACCCCTATTTGTTCACCACCGATTGGAAAATTTAAGCAGACGTATTCGCTTGACTAAAAAAAGCTTTTGCAGCGACCTCTTCCCTTATTATATTTCCTCACTGCAAGTGGCTCTTTCAAAGGGAAGGTCGAGCACGTGAAGGTATTCGCCGATAGGCGATTACGCACCACCTTTCCTACATTGCATAAATTTCGTCACCGTGAACGCCTCTCAGGCTTCTTCTCTAGCCTGTTTATCGCGAAATAGTCTCTACCTCGCGATGCACACGTAAACACGGGCAACTTAGTCGCACGGTGCCTCCCCATGGGGTCGAATTTCGCGGATTTTTAAGTGTGGGAGTCGACGCTGGGACCTCCGAGGAATCCGCCCCGGTTTACTGTTGAGGTTAACCCGGCGATTGCTGACGTTGGTTGTTTATCCCCGGGGTTGAAATTGGAAGAGGGGAGGTCACGATCCGAGATGTTTGTTGATGGGCTCGTCGCAAGGTGACGATGGAGAAAGCAAGCTGAGGTGACACGAGGAGAGTAAGGAGAGAAATGGAGGTGAAAAGAGGAGAGACAAAGCAAGGAGATGGGAGAGATGCAACGTCGCCGCTGCAGATTGGCCGCATTCCATTCACTAAACGTGGCAACACTGCATTCCATAGCTGCTCCCTCCTACCCTACCTACACTATACGCCCTCTCACCTCCTTTTCCACCCATACCCCTGCCCTCACCCACCCCTTCTTACTCCATCTTCCTATTAAATCCCTTCCTTCACCTTCCCCGCGAAACTATGCCCCCTCGCCCTCTCCTGTGTTTCTCTCTAGTCTCGGGTTTTCCCCTTAATTTTTTCCCATTTTCCTCAAGTCAGTACCTCCGACTTTTGTCGATTCCATGGTAATTAGCTCATCTTTGCATCTCTTCATCCATTACGTAATTTTTTCCTTTTATCGTTTCTCGTTTCATATCATCCGCTTAGTAATCGCCACGTACTCTGTTTCCTAATCTCTCTTTCTCGCATTCCTTCATAATCTCTTATGAATTCATGCTCGATCCACTCATAATATCACGCTTACTTCACCGCTAAGAAAAAATATTTTCTTTGTCTCTTGGTAGAAATTCAATTTGCCCCACCTATTTTATTTTTATTATATGTATGTGTNCTTCAAGACCATTGGCTTTTTTTACCTCAAATTTTATATATGTATGTGTGTGTATATATATATATATATCTCTTATGTATGTTCTAAACATCCGCAACATCAATAAGAAAGTGAGTAGATATAATTTGGTCTGGCGGCTCGGACCCCCGGCCACGCCTTCTTTGGTGCCTCGTGGTAAAATATCGTTTATTTTACCAAGAGAGATACGTTTATGGGGAAGGCTTAGCCTGAGTCCGCTGCACCCAACGCACATTAGGTACCACTGCCTCACGCTACCGGCAGGTTTCAGCGAGTGCTTACTGAGGTAGGCTATAACGTCACGGCTCTCTTCTTCACTAGCTCATGGTTTTTTCCTTTTAGTTTCTCTACAAATTTCAATTACTTTTTCTCGAATTATTTCCCGACCAAAATAGACTTTCGCTTATGTTAATGTTGTCATTATATGTTTAAGAGTATTAATGCTTTTGATCTCATCAATATCTAGTGCTTTTACGAATTATTCTATGCTCTAAATTATTGGTCGATGAGAAAGTGGCGATTATGATTTTGCAGTTGACTTCTTTGTCTTCCGCTCTTTCTTCATTTCATATTTTTTATTCGTAACGTTTATGTTTTTTGAAGGGTACTTAATTCCGGCACCTTTGGAAATTGACGTTATTTTCCATAGATTCTTACTTTAATTGCACATCTCATAAACGATTCTCATATTAAGGCTAATCGACGTTTTCTTATTTTCTCAAAAAGACGAGATACTTCTTAGGTACTTATATACCAAATTGCTCTCTAAACTAATATCTCCTCTTAGAAGTATCTGTTGCATAGACTTTTTCACAGAGGGTGTTTGCTCCTTCCCACAGCTGTGTTACATGGAGAATTTCTTGTAAATTTTTCGGTGATTCCTCCCAGCTTATTTTTCAGGGCTCCTTCGAAGAGGTTAAACGAGTGGTATTATCACAAGACTTTTCAAGTTTTTACGGTAACATATTTCTTTATCCACTGACTTTATTCACTTACTGTAAGTAAGTTTCACTTGAAGGTAAATTAGATTTCTTCGCTTAAAATCGGGAAGACTTGAATTTTTGAAATATTTTTAAAAATGCGCGTGGTATGAGCTAGCAAGAATGCTACATTTTAGTTATCCTTTCGTTCGATCCATTTTATTCGGCAGTTCCGCTTCTTCGCTGTGGAAGCGATGGGGACCCGAGCGTCTCCTCACTGCACACAAAGGCACACGTGTGTGCGTGCGTCAGGCTAATTATGGCATCCACGTGTGATTTACGCTCCGTTCTCGCTTCCTCTTGCGTGCTGTTTCGTCACCGCAAGGCACCTTGGGGAGCGTAGAAAGCAATTATGATATTTGTTGAGAGGCATCGAACCTAAGGCTACCGAGCAGAAGGACGTGTCATATTCCTTATCGCTCAGAGAACTCCTTCGACGTGCGAAATTTATTATTACCTCGAATTTACTCACGTGCTATGCTTCTTCATTTCCGCTATCTCTCCCCTCCATATCCTAACCTCCCCTCTATCTCTTTGTCTTCATCTCCGATCTTCTGCTTCTCCTACCTCACTTCCCTTATTGCATCTTCTTCATTTCTCTTGATCAGGGCCTGTTTACTGACGAATGAATGCCCATGGCCGGGAAAAATATCTGATTCCTGTTAAGTTCGATGAATGCGTGATGTATTGAAATAAGAGAATTAGATCAGGACAGGGCTGGCGAACCTATGGCACGTGTGCCCCAAGTATCACGCGAGGACTCTTGCGGTATTATCTTTATGTATTATTCCCTTAAAAATTGAAGCCCGAGAGTAAATAAGTGTGGATTCTGTCAGGGTCGCACCTAGAATTTCCGCATAGGAGGGCTAAACTTAAGTATTTTAACAAAATAATCTCTTGAACTCCATCCTATTTGCGATGCAATTGAATCTTATCATAATAAAGCATTGCCAATAAAGATATATTTTAAGCGTACAAATATTTGTTAATGATACCCTTGAGACTTTGGTTCTGAACGAAATATTTGTTGAAATATCTAGGGGGGGGGGGGGGCTTAAGCACCTCCAGCAACCCCCTTGGATGCATGCCTGGATTCTGTTAATTTATAATGATACTCAATGATTATTTACGCCTATTACAACATCTGAATCACATCGTTGAAATGATGAAATAGAAATAAATTAGCAAATCTATGTTTGGTACCACATTGGCACGCAAGTCATTTGTATTGCGACTTATTTGTCAGATATTGCACTTGCAAAAAAAAGTTCGTCATCCTTGTTCTAGGATGCTATAATTATGAATTATGGTTTAATGAATGGTTTTATGGGTGATTTTATGGATTTATGTTTTAGTTACACGTAAACATTTTCGGAATTAAAAGATATAGAAAGTTATTGAGGAATTTTAATTTTCTTATTTATATTTCTTTGAACTCTGGATTTATTGTGTAAATAAATTGCATTTATGTACGATGTCTTTATATATTTGCCCATTTCCGTGTATTTACTCTATATTTTAATGATATTGCTTTTCATTTCGTCAAGGTTAATTGCAAGGATCTTTACCCATACTAATATGCACTTGCATTGGCGGTTCTCAGTCATTTTGCTTTCGCAAGTATTTCGATATAAAATAGATGTGACAGGCCAACAGTTAACTTTAGAATATGAAGTATGTATTTAGAATTTTTTCAAACAAATACATGGAATAAATTATTCTGAATTAGGTTATTTAATTATGAGTTATCTTAGAGGAAACGACGTATTTTAATTTTAAATGTTGCGTTTTTTAAATATATGGTTGAAATTTAAATAATTTAGGAGTAGTTCAGAGTGTTTGTCCTATCTCTACTTCTTTTCGTTTCTTACATTTCTATTCTGGTTTTATCCATTGTTTCTTTTCTTTCTACCTACATCCGTCTTTATAAGCTTTCCTGCTCCTGCTTATGTTTTTCATTCAACTTGTTATCATACTCTCATTTCTTCGCGCAGTTATTCCTATTTATGCATTTGATATTCAAGTCAGGATATTTGTCTGTCTTTCTATCAATATGTCCTCATACGTATTGTCTTACTCGACTTGCGTACGTCAAAACTTCTGTCTGTATAATCCAGTAATTGCTTTTCCGTGCATGTATCTGTCAGAGCAAGTCCATGTATACATTTCTGTCCTTATGTGTCTGCCTGTTTGTCTGTCCAAGTTTAGACGTCTTTCAGTATCCTTCCGCCTATGTAGTTCCATATCCTTTTTCCCTCATCCCTCCTTCCTTTCTGTTCCCACTCTCGTCCTCTCCCCCCTCTCTGCCTCCCTTTCCCTTTCTCCTTGTGGCGACTGACTTTTAAATCCCCTTCTTTCTTCCTCCACCTCAATAAACCGCCTTTTAAACTCCCCCTCTGTGCATTTGACATGCCCACTATCTCCTGCGTCATGAATTACCAGTCCCTCTTTTCGCTTCCTCCCTTCTCCGCTCCTTCCTGTTGATTCTCATTGTTCCATTTTACAATCGGACTCGTACATCTCTCTTGCAATGTCGTTACGCATCCCGTTCTGGAATTGCGATGATGTTGGAGGTCTCGCGGATTCCCGGGGACGACTTTTGACCTTCATATTTCAACTTTCTATTTTTTCACGAAATATAGTCTTTTTTTGGGATAGATTGGTTCACGAAAATCTGGGGGTGTTGTTAAAATATCCCAGTTCGCACGATTGGTGATTATGTCGCGTCAACAAAAGTTGCGTCGCGGTCGTGTCGACGATAAGTCTCGTCGCGGTTGCGTCGTCTTCCATTTCCTGCCCGCGCTTCTCGTCATCAGCGCCATCTATTCAGCGCTCATCCCTCCACTGTTTCGAAATGCACCGTGATTCTAAATGGTTATTCGCGTCGCGTCACCGAGGATGACACGGAGTAAGTTACGACCGCGATGAAGTAATGGTTGCGAGTACTTTCTAGAATACATATTTTTCCCTCTGATGTAGATTTTATGGTTCATCGTGCAGTGAAATCGCCCGTTTCTATTTTCTCTCGTAAGTCACTCATTCGTGGAAGAAATTCTTTCGAGGTGAGGAATTTTGCTCTCAGGGCTCCTGGGAAAATTTCTCCCTCGTCTTAGCGTTCTCCGATTTTCGAAAGCGTTTAACTCCTCATTTTTTCTGCAACCATCGAATTTCTACTTTTTTCCTATCGAAGGGATTTAGTGGTCGATTCTGATACTGGTTGCTTTGAGGTGCACTGTAAAATCGCTTACGATTAAGAATTATTGTATTTGACGTAAAGTATTGGTAAGATTTTTCATCGGTTTCCGTGTTAATTTTTTATTGACATATATTTGTTTATTTTATTGTAACTTAATATTAAAATAGAACTTCGATGCTAGATATTCCACTCGTTAAACTAGAAACATAAACGATTGCTTCTTTATTTATCAATTTCGTTTCCCGGTCCTAAATTTATACTTAACTGAATATGATTTTTCTCGCTAGCAAAAATTAGAGGAAATAGCGTTGTCTCCAAAATTCTTACGTAATCCCGTTGTACTTTGGCGTTTAATTCTTGTATATTATTTACTCAGTATTACAAATTTAACCTCACTAGTTTTCACGTAATCTTCTATGTTAATAATAAAATGAAGATTAGTGAAAGTTGCCATCGACTGATTTCGACGGATTAATCCTTTTTTAACTCCTACTGTTAACCTCTAACCTTACGAATTCATTCGTTTCCGGTAATAAATAGTCTAAACATTAATGACCCAATGTCCGTCAACTAATATTATCTCTTTGAGTGTCGAAAGAAGAGAAAATCAAGTATTCCCCAAGTTTCAGAATCATCGTGCGATATCGTGGAGATACGAACTCTCTGACGACGAATTTTCCTTTTGTTACTTTCCTCCTGCATTTCCTCTTTCGAAAACAAAGGTTTGTGTCCTATACGACTAGTTTCTGTGGGCTGCGGGTCTAATCGAAACACCCCCGCTTCGCCCGTACTGTGGCGTCTTATCCCATTCCACGTGCCACAATCCTTCCTCATTCGCTCAATTTCCGCCCCCTCCTCTCTCAACTCCCTCCCCCAACAGCGCGCAACTGCACCGCGATTACTTCTCAAAAGGATCTTTGGATATCGTGGTTGCGGGGGACATGGGGGCGAGAGACCCTTCGTTTAGGGAAGGCGTGTGACCCCTTATCTCAACCCTTGTTTCCATCTCGATAGGGGTAGTGCGGTAGCAGGATCTCATTTTAGACCAATTTACCCGAAATGATTTATTTCGGTTATATATATTGCCATCTCACGAGTAACAGTAGATTCCAATGTCTCGGTGACTCTGCAGGAGAGTTTTCGTTTGAGATGCAAAATTTAAAGTGTTCGATGCCTACTCCGTCTCCTATTGAGATTTATGGTGAATCAGAAATGAGTAACATTCTTGATTGGATCCTTAAATGGTGTGATGTATGATCTATGATTTTTTGTCGTTCAATTTGGATAGTTTACCCTCGACGAGGTTAATAAAGTTCGAATATTGGCGGGGTATGTGCGGTTTTTTATTGGGTGACTAGCCTGGAATATATATTATGAGCGAACCACCGTATGTGTCGCGTTAACTTTTTCGAATAGCGTAATACATTATATCATAGTCAATTGTCATCGTTTTTCTACTTAAGTGTTTTCAAAGAAATTAATGTTTTAGGCAATTTTATAGATTAACCTTTCAATTGGGCCCCGTCTCTAAATTGCTTGGTTTTGTAATTATGCTGAAACATGAGTAACCGCTTTTCGAATTAGTTGGCTCACAATTTACTTCACCCGGAGAGTAATTATCTTGGTGATTATTTTTAGCAGTTCGGCGGTATTGAAGAGTTTAACGGAAACTTTGGAGAAGGTTCACTTTTGTACCCCATGGCACACAATACCGAAATGTGAATTGATGTTGGATTCCTGATCGAAATCTCCGCCTATAACTTTGTTGACCAACCTTTTAATTAGTAATGGGGGCATTCTTGGCTCGCGGATTAATCTGATTAAGGATCACGTTTGAGTGCACACTCGCGTCGATGAATTCGCGAACGCATCCCGCGTTTGCGATCCGCGCCACCAGCGAGAGGACGCCCTCCTGTTGTGCGGAATCTCCCATCGGAATCGAAAAGACCATCGTCGAGAAAAGTGTCTCGATGCAGACATCATTACATCGGAGGAATTAAGGGGCAGGAAAAAATATCGGAGATAGTTTCCAGTCGTGTGCTTTATTGCGTCCCGAGACAATGGCTTTGTAAGGAAAGGGCGAGGTTCCCGGGGTCGCCCCCTCCCACTCGCGGGAGCACCGTCGAAGAACAAAAGGCTTTTGGGCCGCGGCCCCAGCGATCCGTCCGGAGGATGCAACAAGCCACTCGTGTCGACGTCCTTCTTCGTGACTTTAAATGGCGTTTCGCAGTACCGTGCTCTCCCCTTCGGTGCCTTCCCCGCCGGATGCAATCATCCTTCCTGTTCCCCTCTTTCCGCTGACGGCGATGCTTACGTCACCGGCCCTGTCTCTCCCCACCCCCTTATCCATTCGTCAGTTTTCTGACGGCGCTCCCCCTTTCGCGGGTACGCCCAAGAAGGCTTCCCAACTGTCCGGAGGGCCCCATCCTCCGCGGGTGCCGTGGTATGCGGGCGGGGGAGGGAGGAAGGAATGCCAGCGAGGAATTTCCGCGCTAACCGCCCGAGAGAGCCTATTACGGTAAAATATCATTAGGGAGAACTCTATAAACGTACGAGTCGTTTAACGGAGTCCGTCTCGGAGGCGTCCGTAGGATTTTTCGAACGGTCGCGGTTTCTCGACGGGTTTCGTTTCGGCGGTTCGATTAGGATACCAGGGTTGATTTTCGTGGTGGTCGAACGTAGGGGCGATGAATTTCAGGGGTTTGTTTCGGAAGTGGTTCCTTTCATCCTTGAGTGATGTCACGCCGGAGACGGGATGCGCGTCGCGGAAGAGCGCGGTTTTGTATTAAGTCTCTTGTAGGTATGGAGTGGCTCTAAATTTTTGCAAATTTGAAATTTAAATGTAGATGAATTTAATTCTCGCTTTCATTCGCGAATTCGAATAATTTTTCGTTTTTTTTAGTTTGCCAATTTTAGTAAATTATCGTGTAAGTTTTAAGAATGGTTATTTCTTCCTTTACAGAAACATCAGGCATTTGCCGCCCGGTGTTGTAGAGGATCATGCCTGGGACTGTCCAAACAGGGTAACTCGACAGGTTGCGGCAAGTAAGTATTCCCCATAGGTGAGTGATTTACTTGCGTAGAATTAAAATTGAAAATGATAATGTCAAGGAATCACAAGAAAGTAATTCCATTGAATTACCAGTTATCTTGGTAAAGGAAAATTGTTATTTAATTTAAAATATTGGTTAAAAATAATTTTAAACCAAGTTCGTCAAAGCTGCGATAATAGTGGAAGCAGTAATCCATATTTTCTTATTTTAAGCGTTAACGAATATTCCACAATTCCCCTCGACTTCGAAATATTTGAATTATTAAAGGGTAGCTTCAGCGAAATATATGGTGAATTTTTACGAACGGTTGATTTACTTCAAAGTTTGCCAAATATGAACCTGTCGATTCAAACATTCCTTAGAGAAATAGGAATATTTTGCGAAATGTTTTATACTCAATGAACCTTAACGACTTTTCTTAGAAGCTGCAACGTGTTCGTCAGCCCACGTTTGCTCCATAATTATCTCCGCCGGCTTGCCATTCAAATTGCATTCCATTCCTATTATCACATATTACCTACATAATACCATGTCACGGCTTCCTCCCTCGTGGCTGCTGCACTACAAACTATCGTGACGCAACGTTACATCAAGGCCATTCAACAGGTTAATGACGCCGGAAAGCATTTTCCTTTTAAACGAAACTGAAATTCTCGCGAAACTCCAAATGCTAGAGGAGAGGAAACTCGTAGGCCCATTAACTTGGTCCTCAATACGCGATGAATTGGTACTTCCTCTTGGTTCCCTCTAATACTCCATGCGGTGGCTACGTTGGGCTCGCATAGGTGCCGCTACTGTAGCATGGGCCACCGATCATCGCCATTATAAGGGCATATTATGCGTCTGCTAACGAGAAACCAGTCACGTGTAACTACGAATGAGCGTATTTTCGGAAGCGTGGAGCCACGACTTCTGGCGAGCGTTGATTTCAATGGCAAGGAGAGTTTTAGCAGTTCATTAAAGGTGGGTTCATTGCGAGCCCGTAACTCATACACGATGAATTGTAGCTTCAGATTCTTCATATTTGCGGAATTGTAGACCCATGAAGCCGTACTAGCTTCTTTCGGTGAATATGCTAAAGTCGCAATCATGTTCAAGCCAATCAGTCATATTTTAAGATTTTTTTCCCTATAGGTTAATTACGTCACATTGATCTTAAGCCTAACGGAAATGTCGTTGTAATGGATCTATGAATGTATTAGAAATGGTTTAAATCAGCACGGGTATATTTTGGTTGAAATGTTGTCAGGAAATTATTCCGTCAGATTAGCGTCTACACTGTGGAGAATTTCCCGCACAGTTGTGGTCTTTTGAGCGGATGGCGTACCTCGTTACTAAGAATTTATTTCACTCTGTTTTTCGTTTCCCTAGGGGTTTCCTGTTCAAAATACAATGAACTCTCGTCCTGACGTTTAATTGGAATCTTACGCCAAAAATGTTAGGATACGGTGAGCAAATTGTTATGTATACCCTTATCTACTATCTCTATTTGCCCTACTTAGGACGTAAAATCGGGGGTTCGCTCCATTAACATTCTACCGTAGAATTTCGCGATAGAGATTAGGCTACTGCACTTCCAGAATCAGCTTAGCAAGACCTCGGACCCGCGGCGAGGGCTGTCGTAAGATTTCATCGATTCATGCGGTATTACGTATATACTCGTGACGTTGGTTTTCGAAGGAAGTTTCCGTCCGCATATCACTCGATTATTAGTGTGAAAACGTTAAAATAACCATGCATTCGTTTGAGCGAGTTCCTCGTCCGACGTTTGAAAAGAGAGCCACGATCAATTAGCGCTCGGAATACGAATATTTCCCCAACTTTGAGTGCCCGTGCGTAAGAGAATCGGTACGATGAGGCCCGGGTGGTCGAGCATCATTCCTTCATTCTTGGTCAGCCTTTCCACGTAATCTTTCGGCAACATCCTGGAGTAATCGCGGGTGCGGGCGATACTCAATCGAGGGGTGCATTCCAGGTGGATTACGAGCGGTAAATAATGTCTCATAGTCGGGGGCGACCTTGCCTGCGTTGATGATTCGAGCTAGTGATCTCATCGTGGAGGCCGAATGGGCTCCAGAAGAAGAATTCCTGACAATGTCACGATGATTCGAAACCGCTTTTCTAAGTATCTCCATTGAGTCAGCGCTGGTTTACGGGTCATTTTCAGAGCTTTTCCAGGAGGAGCCGAAAAGTCTCGTTTCAAACGTCCACTTTCATGTAGTTCGTTACGTCATTACCCGTTTGAAGGACATAGCATCGTCACCATGCATCCTTGGATATAATGCGGCACATTCACCACGGCGGATTTACTTGCCTCGAAACTTTTTTAGCGACGGATCCATTCCCTCGCGGTAGGCTGCGTTTCGAAGTTGGGGATTTTCTTGCTCCGCGAGTGTTTCTCACGATTATTGTCCACGGTTATTTTTGATTGTTTTGCGGTTTTAAGAATGTATTCACGGAGTCGAAAGTTCGCCTGTTACGTAATATCATATCGTATCGAAGACGCCGTCGTAGAAATAAATTACCAATCGTTCAAAAGTGATCAAGCTTAACGTAATAGATCGTATTCTGCTAAAATTATTGCTTAAAGGATACCTTCCGAAGATGCCGTATGACGAAGCATTAGCTTTCTAATTATAGGCATTTCACCTGGCGCTTAGTGTAAAATAGCTCGTTAGCTCGGCTCATGCACCGTCAATAACGGTAGCTGAAATATCGCGTCTCTTTCTCAGTGTGGAATGAAGTCGTTCAAATATTCAATGTTCTGATTATTTTATCCACCGGTCTAATGCTTGTCGACTGCTATAGGTGTTATCGGATATCCCTCTCTCAAAAACCTTAGCTGTCAGAAAGTAGGAGCGGAGACCTCTCACTAAAACAAAGATTCCTCTCCTAAGCTAAATATTCCTTTCAGTCTCTCACTCCTTTTCCCTCCCTCTCACGGTACACGTTTTTTGTGCTCAGGAATTTTCTGAATGAACCTTGCCCGCGACGACCCCGTTCTCCTCCCCCTCATTCCATTCTACCCCTCTCGTACTCGCCCCTCCCTCCTCCACAAACGCTTTACTCCTACCTTACCCCTTCAAACTCCTCATTCCGGAGTTGGGTGTCGGTGGCGACATCTGTAGTCGGAATCCATAGTGCGTAACGAGTGTCCCGCTAGCTGGCGGCACCTGCTTGCTTGCTGTTCCTCACTGGGAGTTTCAAACGAGTTTCGGTCAACGTGGTGAGCTGTACGCGTCGTTGTATTTGTGGGCGAAACTTCTTCTCTTTGTGAATTCTTTAAAATTTACTTGGGAAATAACTTACGGGTCTTGGTATGATACTTACATCTATCACACACTGCGATTCTGGACGTATAGAGGCTCAAGGAAGTGCCTCCAGCACGCACCATTTCTGGAGCACGTGGTGAGTTACTATAGATTTTTACTGTAAAAGTTTGTAATTTCTACGCGAAGGAATTACAGAGTGTATTTTTTGCTGATTTAATTTATTATATTAATATTACTGACTGTTGTATTCGTACATCATTGAATTTTGCATTTGTTCTCGTACGTAGCTGTGTGCTAGAGTGAAGACGAGTGTAAATTGTTAAATTTGTATATTTTATGAGAATGAAAATAGTTTTGAATCAAACGTTGTATCCGAAGGGAGTTGGTCCATTGGAAGTAGCCTACACGTAATATACATTGTACGTTTGATATTTTTTTCTCATGTTAAAATAAAAGGCATTCTATCAGCATAGCTTGGGTTTATTATAAGTCACATTTGGCTAGTTTGCATTTTAGTCTTCGCGAATCGCTAAACGGGATGTACATTATCGATTACATGCGAAGTCTTTAAATTCGTTAGATACCAACTTGTTATTCAGTCTTCAGCCGTTTTAAGATATTGGAAATTGATGGTAAACTGTTGGCGTTTGTTTAACTTTGAAGTACCTGTGGGTAGATTGTTAATCCTTTTTCTGTTAATAGAATCTATTCGAACTTAAAAACATTTGGCAGGATACACTACTAATGCTGTTGTCAATTGTCTTCTCAGGAAACTGAGGAATTCATGTATGATTGGAAGAATCTACGAGAAAGTGCTGCTGTTTCATCATCATAAGCGATAATGATACTGTGGATACCTACCCCTGTGGAAATGTATTAGCTTTGACACTGTGATGTAAAAAGCCAGTGGACAAGAGATTTTTACTACATTTTGGGATGAAACTGTAGGTATCACACAATCGTCTTATCTTAGTTATTGACAGTGTGTTTAGAAATAGAATAGCCACCTGTAGCGCGGGCTTGCTCAGATTATATTTTATAAGTAACTTAATATGTAATTCATTTGATCATGTTAAATTAGTAATTTTGTCTGTTGGCTATTATCAAGACTAGGTTTTAGCAACACTATTTCTAGTTTATCTCTTTTGTCAGTAACAGTTTTAGTACTAAGCTTTATATCAGTAATTATTGTATAGAATAGTTATATTGATTCTTCATTTATAAGCTGTGAATAGATCTTAGTTGTTTATGTATCATTTTAAGGTGGTTTGCTGATAATAATTTTCTCTGCATTTGCATTCTTTTATATTATTTAAATGTATAGATCTTCATTATTTTTAAACATCTCCAATCCTAGTCTATAGACAACTCTTGTACTCAACGAAGCATTGCCTTCAATTTCAATACATGGATATGTTGGTAGGGATATACAATCTTGGATTGGTGATATCCCATCTGGATAATTGTAATCTATATAACTCAATCATCAAGCAATCAATAATAATATAATCTATCATGTAACTTAATCTGTTGAATATTTCTTATCTTAATTTAGTTTGGTAGGGTAAAGTTAAGCATGAGGAGGTGTAACATTGTGGTTTTCGATATCGCATTTTATTTACATATAAAGCTCTCATTTATCTGAACAAGAGCATGACTTACATCTAAAGAGCAGGATGAAAGTGTCAGTAGATTAAATGAGTTACTACTGTAGTAATGAATTATTTCATCTGGAACTTTATATAAAGTTATCTGGATTTAAATGTTAGTGAAAGCTATCATATCAATTTCTGGATGATATTTTGAAAAACTGTTTTGAAAATAGTTTGAGTACAACTACGAAAGTTCTACACAATGATTTGGTCATTAATTCTCAACATTACTTACATTAACATACTAATCATTTTTCAACATTTGGTCATATATTCTCAACATTTACATGTTTCAGAACAATGTTGGTATCTGTACAAACTTTGTTATTTAGCATAGTTTAGATAATCTAAGTTTTCTGTGAACTATTGGTTTCTTACATCTTAAATTTACATTCAGTGATTAGCATTGAATTCCAAAGATTATTTTTTGCTATGTCAACATAGTAGATAAGTTATTACATAATTCCAGGTTAGATATTGTGTTGCAATCAGTTCTTGTTTCTCCTTATATCATTTCATTTTTCTTATAATTTGCATCTGATTAGTATTATTTTTCAATTAATATCATTGTTTGAAGATACAAGTTAAGGAATAAGTTTTTGTGGCTCACCATAAAGCTTACAATTTTGAGAAATGTCTTTGGAATGTTATGAGTCAAGCATAAAAAATGTGACAGATTCTGAAAGAAAATATTAGAAAAGGTTTACTAAAAGCCCATCATATCTGTGAAGCTTAGGTTAAGTTACATGATATTGAATATCGTTATTGAAACTTAGGTGTTTTGAAAAGAAATTTAAAACTTAGCTTTTTCTGAAACATTAATCAAAGTTGTATGTTTAAAGATCCATCTGACAACTCTTAAGCTGTTTTTCCTTCCAAATNGAAATGATTTTCATATAACTATAACTCTGAAATTGTTTGTAACATGAGCCCCTGTTATTAGTCAACGGAATATTTTGCTTTGACTTGATATAATCATTTTTCAATCTGGTTTTGATACATTCCTGGAAATCAAATGTATTTCATTATTTATTTACTTATATTTAGTGTTTTAATTTTGTTTGAAATGGATAGTGTATTTAAATCTTTCTACAAGGAATAACTATCCTGTTTGTGGTAAGTGTAAAAAGATTAAGGCTAAAAAGCTGATGTATTTAATCTGTGTTTTCTTGTTGGGAATGGGGAACATAGTTTAAATTTAGTATTTCTTACTTCAATTTACCATTCTTATTTGGGTGCTAGTCTTGTATGTATGCTAAGAGTGCTGCTTGATCTGATGGCAATCATTTGAACTACGCCATAGGTAATCTTCAGGTTTTGGAACTGTGTTATGTTACATTTTTTTCTGGTGCAAATGTATATCCATATCCCCAACCCCCTCAGCTGTGCAGCACTTGAGTGCTGAAGCACAGCACAGCTTAGGGGTTTAGGGATAGGGAAGCAGAAGTGCAACCACTGCCCAGGTTACACTTTTCAGCCGAAGACATTGCTTCGTAGTTAGTGGCTGCCATCTGAGCAGGGCAGCATTTGCAGGGTGCGATAGACCAGTACCCTTAGCTGCAATACCAAGTGTTGATGAAGTTACTAGAGGAAATTATAATGTCTATTTTACCAGGGAAAATGAATAACTAATACTAGTGATCCAGGAAAATATAAGGATGGTTATATCACTACTGAAGTTTTAGTTACAATGATAGTTTGTGCTTCCATAAACTTACATGTTTGGGCTTTTTTAAAAACATTCTCCTTAAAAATTCTCTAATTTTTATCACAACCAGGTGAATTTGCTATAGAATTGTCAAACTCTTCTATGCTATCTTGTATATATCTCATTTTGGCTGCCTGAAGGATCACTGAAAGGAAGAGTAATTGTATTTAAACCCTCCCTTTGTCTGCCATCACATGAAGTTTTCAATGCATAAACATTTTTTACTACATTTTGACTTTTATATAGGAGTGTGCTTTCAAGAATACTCTCACTGGGTTTGAAATGGGAGGAACTGGGTTTTGAGGTGCAGGCATCTCGAGTTACAAACTGTGCTGAAATAAATGAAGTTCATAAGTTAAGGTATCATTTTATTTGCTTATAAAATGTAGCTTTAGTTTATCATGAACTATTGGTTTGTGACTTTTATTGTCTTCAATTTTGGTATCGTCTCTAATTTAGAGATTGTTTTATTAAGTTTGTGGTAGAATGCTCCACCAATTGGCCACACACCTCTCAGCCATAGTGATTAACTGGTTGATCATGGGTGTTCAGCATAACATCTGTCATTCAGAGCCAGTGGTACATGATATCTAAGTTTGGGGTACAATTTTTTGTAAGCTCAACAGGAATCCCACTAAGTGCAGTTTTTGATTTTTATGAGAGATGCATTAACATTTCAAAATTTACAGTCCAAGGATCGACAACAAAATACCATTGCCACATAGTTGTTAAGTCTGTTTGTGTTACATATTAAATTTAACATGAAATGTCTGCCTCTTACGTATAATTTTTGACCAATTTGTTAATTCTCAAGAATTTGTCCAAATTTTCATAAGAACCATGGCATTATAGTAGTCATTTCAATTTCATTATTTTATATGTAGTTATTGTTGTAACTATTTGAGAACAACCTTGTTGCTCTTGGAATTCGTTATTAAAGGTTAATTTCGTGTAAATTTTTGGAGTGAAATTAGTGGTTCAAACGATGTTTTTTTACATAGTTTCATTCTTAAATTTCATAAGTTTATTTAATTTTTGGTAATTCATGGGTGTAGTTATGTTAATGTTTGATAAAAATATTTCTCTGATTTACAGTTCTAAGCTATAGGATGATAGCATTGGTTCCCATTATTAAGCATTGACATATTCACTTGATGTATTGCTCTGTTTGGTTAGATTTTCTAGCTTATTATTTCTAGGTACCAGAGTGCAAGGTAATCTTGTGGTACAAAATTGTATTTTATGGAAGGAAATAATATAGATTGTTGATACCCTTGGCAACCTCTTATCCTCTCTACCCTTTTCTAGTTGGTCTCTAGTGTGGTTACACCCTTTTCATCATGGACAGGTATCTCAGTGAAGCTGTCATTGATGATACTGAGGAAAGTCTTGCGTCTTTATGCAATGGAGCGTTACTTTAGTGAATAGATGTTGTTCATAAGTTTCATCGTATCTTATTCCTTGGAATGTTTGTTTTGAACTTGCTGCAGTTCTTCAAAATGAATTAAGCTGATTGGATATTCATGCTATAAAACTTATTATGAAAAAGAATACAGCTGTGATTGATAGCTCCATAAAGCCTTGGTTTACTTGTAAATTACTACTTTTTAGAGCTAGTTTGCAAATTGTGTAAAACACTCGTTTATATTATTACCTGTTCTTTACTAATTTCCATAAGTGGGAAGTTTTGGTTAAACTAAATTTAATATAAAAGGATTGGAACTTTAATGCTTTAGGCTTTAAACTTTTTAAGACAATTAACCATACAAATATTTTAATACTCTTAATAGCATTTATATTGCTTTTAATAAGTAAATATAATATAAAATGCTGAAACTGTATGGAAAATAGGTAAAGTAAACCAGCTGTCTGTTTATCATGCATTAAGCATACACTGAGAATTTTAGACCTTAATTTTATGAAACAAGTGTTATATATTAACAAATATGGTTGCTTAATTAGTATGTAGGTGTACTGGTAATCAATCAGATGTTCCTTCCTGATTATTTGATGCTCTTTACTTTTGTTTAATATCTCTAGTACATCTGGTTAAAAGATGCAGTTTCCTGGGAAGGCAACAAAATTCAGTAAATGATGATGAATATTCTTTTTATTTCTTGTATCCTCATGTTTGCTCTTATTATTCAATATTATATAGTTTGGTAGTTTCAATACCTATGTTTTAGTGAATCATCCCCTCAAACTGTTTCATCTAATTTCTAAGCACATAATGGCCTGAAATTGATTTCAGTATTTCATTTTAAATGTCTTGCTTGCTTGCTTGCTTCATTTTCCATTGGATGAGTGATTTCATCTTAGAATTGACATTTCATGAGCGGATAATTAATTAATTAAATATGCTAGTTGGTGGTTCATAACAGCTAAGATTGTTTAATGTTCACTTTATTTGGAGAAATATTATTTATTCTCTTACCTTTACCTATGAAGAATTAAGAATTGAGCTATTGCTATCAGCAATTTTCCGCTTGTTTGGTTTCTTGATTGTTTGTATTGTTTAAGTCCTCGGTGTTGCTCCTTATTGATTACCCTAAATTTCTCTATGTACTCTGTGCTTGTTATTTTGAATCCAAAGCATTTCTTTCCAAGATTTTATTTGGAACTATAATTTTGGTAGAAGTAGAATTGATTTGTGGGGCCTTGTGGAAGTGTAACAGCTAACCTTCCTTTCTCTCAAGGACACAATTTATTCCTTCAATGATGGCCACAAACAAAATTATTTTGAAAGAATTAGTTGATGTAATTTAAAACTACAGGGATATTTGATCAAATAATTATAATAATAAAGGAATTTATTATGTGAATTTGCTTTGAAAAATTTATCAAGAATTTTTAAATATTGAAGAGCCCCAATTCATTAAAAACTGCCTGGTTGCTCATAAATTTATATCTGGGGTCATTAATTCAAAGATTGGTTATTTGCAGCCCTCCTGGCCATCCGGTTCTCTACAATTCCCTATTAACTCCGTTTTTCTCACCCAATATCTTGTCTCATATTTCTCATAACTAAGCCTTTCGTTTCAAATCTATCTTCACCATTTCTTAATCATGGTAAACTCAAAATGCGCATGAGAATCATCATGAGAAACTCATAATGCACACCTGATTATTTTCTAAGTAGTATAATTGAAATTTTCTGCTGAAAGTCTGTCATTAGACTTGCAAATCCCTCTTTCTTAATAAGTTGGAATAATTTCCTTTCCTCATCTACTTGAGTCTCTCTTGGTTCCCTAATGCTGATTGTGGCTTAATTACTCAGACAGATTTTGTGAGCTGTTGTCATCATGAAACCTATTGTTATTTTAGGTCAACTGCTGTGAAAGCTGTACTAAAATGCTGATTAAGGTGATAAAGGGTAAAAGATTGGGTTTGTTATTTTTGCAAAACTTTTTATTAGTGTACATAGACTTTAAATGGTAAGTATTGAGTTAGTTTAATAATACATTAAAGTCCACTTTTAGGGTTATTTCTTGCGTACTTTCTTTGGGGACAGAATTGACTAAGATTTTTCTGTAGAAAGAGTTTTTGGGTTTCACTCCGGGTGGCTTTCTGACATAGGGTTGACGTTTTGGGTGTGTGCTTTGCACTCATCTTCAGGATACAGCAGATTGGTGCAGAGTATGCACCCGAAACGTCGACCCTATTGCTGGAGGAAACCCGGGAACACTTTCTACATTATATTCACTGGGAGAGAACTTCATCTTACTGAGATTTTACTATTTGTTGTAAGACTAAGTTGTTGTTTAGGTAAATATAATTCTCTTCAATAATTCTCCTTTCAGCAGAGAGTATTTATTTGGGCCATCTTATTGAGATGCTCAGATTGTCAGATTTATCCTCACGAAATTTTGGTGTACATGTAAGCATTTGTAGTCATCAAAGGTGGTTGAAATGTGTATGCATTCCAAACAATGTTCGAAAGATTAATTTTTGGTCAGTACATTAAGCTGATTTTGTGGTGTATTTTTGAAATCTAGTTAAGTACTTTTGTGGAAATGAGATGTAAGCTAATTTTATGCATAGTTTTTAGTCCAGCATTGGAAATGTCAGGTGATCTGTAAGGTTTAGTCTTGCAATTCTTGCTGCCTCCGTACCTCATATGTATACAATTGTTCATTGTCATAAAATATTTTTTTCTCATAGCTCTTCAACATTGAGTTTAATGTATTACTGTATTTGGAAAAGTTCTCAAAGGGTTGAAGTATTATAGATTATTTTACAAAACTAGACTTAAGTCCACACTGTAGAAAAACGCGTGACCAGTTTGGGGTGATCACCTCATAGCCAGATGTGACCACCTTGAAACTGGTAGTTCTTTTTTCTATATTTTGGATTTAGTCTAGTTTTGTAAAATAATCTTTTATGAACTATGGAGATATTTCACCAAATATCGCTCAATATGTTTCAGGTTGAAGCATCTTGTAATCTTTTAAATAGTAAATTACCATTCAATGTCTATTTTGTCTTGAAGGTGGTTGATTTTTTATTATAACTAATTCAAATAAGAATTAAATTTTTTTCCTAGAGTTGGTGATGGTAGAAATAGTTCTATCAATTCTGTAATATGGAAGGATGAAATGGATTGGTGCTTAGAGATGGAGGCTCTAACCAGTGTCATAAAAAAGTTTTGTACCCGGTATTGTCATCAATATGGAATTAATATCCAAAAATGTAATTTTTATAATTCTAGCTTGCTGTTCTTAATTATTATTTTTGTAGTATATCTCTGCTTAACTTAGTATGTACTTTTTGATGAAATATTTAAGTTCATGTTTAGCTACTGTTATGTCTATCAGATCTCCTGGTTCTCTTTGCTAGAATATCGCAAATGATTAATTTTGGAAGAGTTCCAGATTTTTAGTTGGGTGAAGAATTTCCACTCCTTGACTAAACTTCATAAATGTAATATCTTAATTTTAAGTATCTACTTTTTCGCACTGTGTCCAATGTTACATGATTTTGTGTTAAAAGTAAGTACTATCCTCTTTGATTAAGAACACACGACTGTAACTCACCCACATCATTCCCGAGCTAACTTCGTAACTGCCGCCGGTGTTCCTCCCATGACCTTATTCTTGTAAGTTCTTAACTGTGCTGCTAGGCGGAGGAATGTGGTTTGTTACGGTGCGGCCATCTGCCGTAGCTGAAGTAAACGTTCTTGTGGGGGATATATCAGTTTGCTCTTCCGTTTGAACGGCATCGATCAGAGTTGATTCCGAAAATGAATGCAAATTATCATTCGTCACAAATTTGTTTATATGCATTATAGCTTTAAATTTAGTTCACTTGAATGGAAAGGATTGTTATTTTCCTTAAAATCGCACTTGTCTATTCTTTTTGCGGTGTTCTTAACTGCGGTTGCTACCCTATCTTACGTCAAACTATGCTTTAATGTAGATAGGAGTTTCTTTAAGAATTGGCTACTCGAGATGATCTCCCTGATTTACTGATTAATAAGAATGACGTGAGTCGGATCTGAAACTTACGCGGTTTCACGTTTTTCCCAATTCAATTTTTAATTGCAATAAGGTCACATTTTCACTAAGTAATGATCTCATGCAATATGGGAACAGTTATTTGTTTGAACCTTGCTGATCGTTTCAGGATCTTTGGCTGGAAATTCCTAAAATTTTTGTTCTTGTATCAATGTTTCGTTTGTAATGATTTACATTATTGTACATCGCGCACTGCATGTAAGACTTAAGTTTCAACTCCTTCGCATATTTTTCGTAAAATTCAACCTTCTTGAAGTGTTGAAATGGCGGTGTTCGGTCGTTTCTGTTTCAAATTCAGTTTCTCGTCCAGATGCTTTCCTGCCGTACGCCTTGAAACTCTGGAAGGTTGTCAGTTCGAGACTGGATGCGTTCTTAATTTGTTTACTTAGCGCCTTCGGACATCCAACCCATCTCCTCTGAACACTCTCCAGAGCCTTGCCGGAGGTTTTTGAGGTTGTTGAAGTTATGCCTCTTCGGCTTGTCACTTTCGTTGCTGATTTTTCTGTAAATGCGGCGGCGTAGTGATAAATTCAGACATTTCCGTAATTTTTGGAGATAGTTGTTTGGGCCCCATATGTTATACGCAGAAAGGACTCCTTGTTAATGAATCCCCTGATTAACTGCATTTGAGTAAATTTTTCTTAAGAGGGTCTGCATCGGAAAAGAGCCGGGTTTGAATCCGTTTCTCTTATATTTCGTCTCTCGTTTTAGAAAAGATCCAAGCATGTGAATTCTTGGTGCAATTCATTCACAATTAATTAAAAACGTGATTGCGTTATTTTTCTGAGAAACTGAATAGCTCGTGGCGAAGGATGATATGGATTTGCTAAGTAGTGGCTCAATCAATGTGTATGGGAAGTTGAGCATTTTTAAATCTCATTTCCGAATAGGGCATACACACGGATGCAGATGGTTGATGCGGTTTGATAGTTTTCTTTTCGTGCGGAACGTCTGACATCTGATATCATAGCCGTCGACCGAAAAGAGGAATCGGCTCTAGAGGAAGTGGATCTTGTCGTAGCCATCCCGTTCATGTTATCCTTCTCTTCCTCCGCCATTCATTCTCCCCGTGCTTCGGTTTTTTCCGAATTACGATTTGGACCGGCGTGCGAGTGTATCTAATCGTAATGGATTCCACTGTGGGTGTTTTCCCTTTTCTTTCGTATCCTTCTCTTAGTTTTGTTTGCTCCTCCGTCTCGGTTTCCTTTCCTGATGCCTTACCCGATCTTCGACCCTCTCTCCTTAGGGTTGGGATAAAAAATGTCCTTAGGAATAGCAGAGACTCTAGGAAAGGGTGTGCTTTGGCTTTGATGAGGTTGTTAGGAGAAGATGAAGTGCGTGTAGGCTATTTGAGTCGGAATCTGTCAAGAAAGCATAAGGTTTTGGTCTCGGAGGTAAGGTTTGGGGAATGTACGATATTATTGTGTATCCCCCTAACATTATCTTGTTATATTCAGACTTGTTGGAACCTTGGATATTATTGGTGAAGTTGACAAAGGTCAGTTTTGATGAATTTTAATTATGGAATTTTTCTGTTATATTTGCGTGAAGCGAATTACCTCTTCTGGTAAGTGGTGTTATTGAGTTTGACATCTGCGGACGGAGCATTTGTATCGGTACGTTTTATTAGAGGAAATAAACGCTATAAATAAGGAATGCTGAACCTTTTTTTTAGTGTTGAGCTATTTTTTTGTGGCTTGCGGTTTAAATATTCTGGAGCTATGAATAGGGAATAAGGTTAATTTTTAATTTAATGATCACCTATAAAATTCATTAAATGAACGTCTGTATTAACGTAAGAATTTGGAAAATATCTAAATCGTCCTTTGCTGTTTTGTGACAATGTCCAGTTGATGTGTTAAGAACTTGGTTTTGGCTGTATTCGTTTTATGACACTAGTAACTGAAATTTGCTTACGTTTACCTGAAGTCCTACCCTAGTTTTCCATCATTTACCTTGATCTGTCCTACGGGCAGTGGTTGCCAGTAAGGCCGGTCTGGGTTTTTTTTTTTCAAGGGTGCTATATTTGCATACAACCACTTTCGCTATCATCTGTTGCCGCTGCGGGTTTGCAGATTCCATCGGCGTTCATCTCAAACGAAACTGGTTTTCACAATGATTTGCCAGATTTATTTGATTCTGAGATCATTGTGAAAGCTGATTTTGTTACCTGTCGTCGGGGGCGCGCGGAAGTCATCGCTCTGCAATTAAAAGCGGATTTGCTGTTTCGAGGGGATTATCTTCTTGGCACCGGTTCAACACGCGTACAGCGTGAAAAATCTCACGCTTTCCACGAACTTGTGTTACGCTGATGGGACCAGTTTCTGAAAAGCAGACGAACTTATATTATTCAGAATACAGAAAAGTATTATTTTCTGCAGTTTCCTGGTTTTGACTTCGTGGTTGTGTACAGTATTTTTTGCCCACGAATTGATTAAAAAAATCTTTTCAAGTTATTTTCGGTGAGATCCTTACATGTAATTGTTAATATTTTCAAACATGGGTGTTTTAGTCGATTGCGATTGTTTGTAAATAAATTGTGGGCGTTATCTAGCGGACTTTGTTCTTATAGCCACCTTGTCATTATCTCAATTTCAGGTTAATAAAGTTTTATTTAATTCAGAAATATTCATTTATACATCTAAATCTCTCATTTCCTCGGTATAGGTTGTCTGGACAGTTACATCATAAGAGTATTCACTTTAATCAGAGTTGTTGTAATGTTATCTCCTTACTGAGAAAAGCATTAATGTTGCCTTTCATTATCTGAGAAATGATTTTCATATAACTATAACTCTGAAATTGTTTGTAACATGAGCCCCTGTTATTAGTCAACGGAATATTTTGCTTTGACTTGATATAATCATTTTTCAATCTGGTTTTGATACATTCCTGGAAATCAAATGTATTTCATTATTTATTTACTATTGTTAATTTTAATTTGGGATAAAATTTTTGATATCAGGTGGGTACCAAAGTACTGAGATTATTCAAGTCGCGGATCTTTTTTCGATAACCTTTAAAGTGAGAGTTAAAAGCGAAAGACATCTAAATTCTTCCCAAGAATCGCCCGTAATCAAAAAGTTATGAAAGTTAGCTTCCCTCAGTAGACGCCAAGGAAAAGCATGATTTTCCGCCAGATTTATAGGTAACATTGTTAGGCTAGCCAGAATGTTTGCCAATGCGTGTTATCCTAGAAACACGGAGATCCCGAGTTCCCATGGTTGTGGCTGTTTTTGAGGTTAATTATAAGAATGGTTGAGGACGCCTTTATTAGGCGAAAATCAGCCCAATGAATTCATTATTCATGGGTTGGTAAGGGATTTAATTAAACCCTAAGATTCATGTTAAAAAACTGGTCAGGATTGGTTCACCTTTAAAAAGGCGAAAACTAAGCTTATTTAAGTTCAGACCTGACAACTTTGATGCAAAATATCAATTTAGAATGTCGAGTCTGACTGCCCCCTCCCCCATTTTCCAAATTCAGTTTTTCCGGGAGATTTATTGTGAAACGCTTCGGTGTTGACTGTTGGCACTTATCCAGTTACACGAAGTGTGGAATCGGTTAAAATTTCAATTTACTCTCCTCAATGGGAAAAATCTCTTCAGCTTGATAAATGTGACCGGCGGTCGCCAAGGGCTCGCCACATTAGCCGCCCAGTGCACGTGTTCCGTAGTGAGCCCCCCTTCGCTTTAGATTGGAAACTTAGATGAGAGGACACGTGTTTGAGGCTCTCGCTAGTTCGCTTCCTCGTCCAAGGATGGCGACACTAATTCTCTTAAGAAAACAGCCGACTTGCCAAATGAGGCGTGAATCTTCCCCGCCGCGATCGCCTTTCGTAAATAATCATGCAGGGAGAATGTTTTAGCTAATGAATTGTGACGCGACGCTGGCCGCCGACGCTAAGCTATTTTATCTCCCTATCCGGTCTGTTTGGTTTTTCATTTTGGGGGATCAACTTTGATTAAATGAAGGGAATGGCTGGAAAGGTTTCCTTTCTAATCATTGAGCAGAACGTTAAAATTAATTGTGCACATTACCAGTTAGAACACTATGAAATATAGCTGCTTGTGTTGGAAGAGTGCGAAATGGAGTGGAGATTCAGAACGAGAAATTTGTTTAAAAATGTCATGTATAAAATATTTGAAAGGCTAGATCGATTGCAGGTGTTGCTTTAAAACTCTCAGCCTGGAATATCTCCTCGTTTGTGAAATCAATTAGTAATTAATGCCATAATTTCCTACACTGGAAATAAGAAAAAATCTGCTAAAATGGTATATTTTTGTACAAATGTAAAGTAGTTCTAGATTTATTTGGGTTTCGTTTTGACTGGTCCGCCGATATTTGCTTAGACTCAACTTCTGGGTGGTATCAACATAGACTCCTTAAAATTATTATTCATTTATCTGTTGAGCGTTCAGCTCGGAATTCGGTTTGAACCTCAACTCCTCTATCCTTGGCTCTGGAAAGGGAATGAGGTTAAACTATACAAGATGAGGAGTGAGATAGTTTGCCCTTTCTTTCACCTCTGAGCTTGAATGACAGAAAACCACCAGCACAATGGCCTTATGAGTAACACTTTCCATAGAATAAAGAAAGTGACTAGAAGAATATTGTCATTCATGCGTCAGTTACCTTCAATCACAGTCATGAACTAGACTGAAGTAAATGAAAACATTTTTCTTTCCCTTACCTAAGATAAAATATTCCCATTACCAAGATGATAATAATAAATGCGACTATTCGGGCGAGATTGAGACTATCAAGTCTCTTCATACAATATACTGTTTTAAAAATACTGTAAACTAGGAACTACTATTACTAAGATTTTTTCTAATTCCAAAGGTAATTCTGGTGTTTTTTATTTTAAATTATAAAACGACATGATATAAACACACCCGATAACTGTTTAAGCTCTCACTAAGGCCAAGAGAGCCAAGATCTCTAGTTATTTATCATTCAGAGACGGTTTGGACGGAGATTTTGGGTGCGCGTAAACAATGTTTTGGGGGCTTTTAGGAGGTAACATAAAAATATATTCAGAGTATTTTGGAAGTGTTACAAATTCATCGATTTCAATCACTTCATTTAAGATTTATGAAAATATTAATGACTAGCTCATCTTGGGAACTGCCATAAAATTGGAAATGGCGTGAAAAAGTCAACAGCACAACAGAGTTTATTATTTTCTAAAATGACATAAACGAAACCGGTTAGATACGACGTCAGCTGTTAGTGTACAGCGTTTAAGAAGCAAAGAAAGGTTTAAATCGCGTAGCCAGGGCCTAATTTACTCTAATGGAAACCCTTGTATATCGACCCAAAGTAAAAACATGATGGTATAGATTATTTCAACGCACCAAAATTTTATAAAATATCGTTTCATGTTAATCAAAATTTACACGTAAATTCAGCGTGAAGTAACGAAAACAATACAGAATTCGTTTATTAACACAAAAAAGGCATCATTAGGCATGTGAGTAGTGAATAACTAAAATTTTTAAATAACTATAATTTTCCATTTATTTAACCTTACATAGTGTGTATATATCGGTCGTTTCTTCTTAATTAGTAGTCCAAAGCATCTGATTCAATGACTAATTCTAATAAATATATAATAATCTAATTCTGATCTAGCTCTGTTCATAGAAGCATATAGAAGGCGTAATACCATTTAACCTCAGGAAATATTTCAGTGGGATTATAGGGATTATATTTAATCAAATATAGCAATAATATTTGGGACGCAAGAGTCTTTAAAATGTTTTGAATGGTCTACGCAGAGTGAAAAACGTGGAATAATACTAGGCACATATCTTCGACTGCTTAGTTAGTTTATTGCAAATCCTATATGTTGAATTGTTTAATTTTTTTGAGAAAAGTGATTCAGGGGTATGCTTAGATAATACCTGAAAAATCATTCAAGTCATTGCGGGATGATTTCCGTAACCGGAAAATCTCCTTTAAAAAATTAATATATATATATATATATAANATTACGGCTTTCTCAATATATATATTTTTTTTTTCAACAATCAAGTAACTTTTTTTCCGTTGAACATTAATGATTCACTTATTTACGTGCCGTTTGTTTTTCTTCAATTATTAATTTAGTTAACGTAAACTGTAACAATTGCCGCCTCTTAAAAATTAACCAATGGAAAAGTCTTATCTAGAGTACTACGTCGTTTTCATCATGATTTGGGCATATCGAAAGCTCAACGGTCATTCAGAAACTCCCTTTCTTGGAAATCTGGATGCTTATCTTGTTGATTGGAAAGTTCCCCTGCTTTCACGCTTGGTCTATTTGACTTCCCTGCATGATTAATTATTTCCTTGCACTATTATGACAAGTTTTGTTTTCAACATAAATTAATTCTTGAATTAGTGTAGGAAAGAGTCTGTGATGAAGGACAAAAAAGGAAATAAATCATGTTAGGGTCACATGATTGGCGAAAACGAAAGTTCTTAGTCTCATAACCATTTTTACGATACCTCCATCACATAATATTTGCTTTTTATCACAAAAAAAGGAGCTGTATACTTTGAAGATTGTAAACATAAACATTAAGATTACATTAGCAACATATTGTTGCTGGGTCCCAACCGTTGCCACCGGGTCCCACGACCTAATCGCGACGGGTAATTCTTAAATAAATAAATATAATGACATGGAAGTGGTGAAGAATTTCGATATGGATATGAGTAACAACTAGGGTTAAGTTTAGTACCTGATCAATTTGTTTTTGCCGTTTCTCATTTAAAATCCGCTGGAGACAAAAGACTTTCGTGTTTATAACCGTCAAAAAATGTAAACTTTAGGTGTATTGGGAATCGCGCGCTAGTTCTCCTCACGAGCGCTTAGTCACGGGCTCTCATACAAGCGGTTTTTCTACTTCTTTATTTCTAAGTGGTTCATCGAGTTTCTTTTGATTTTCCCCTAAAATATTATCATAAATATCGGTAAAATTATATTCAATGTTTTCCCTTAACAATTTTATAATTATCTCATGAATTTTCAAAGAAAATATGATTCCCAAATGTTGAAATATTAGAAAATGAATGCAATCCTAGGAATGAGAAAGGTTTCGATTGCTCCTGATATATAGTATTTAAATAAACCTTTCAAGCCACGTGAGCATTTGCGAATCCCTTCAAACAATCGAGGATAAAAATATTTAAAGCAGAACAATTCATTTTCGATCTAACGTTACCTTATTTAAATCAGAATAATGATCTTGCATCTATTTCTTGCCCATTGTAGTGGTTCGTAAGTTTTTTCCTAAAACTCCTTTTAAGATATGATAAATTTTATACACAACCATAGAAAACTCATTGCTGCCGTAAGGGTTATATATCATCCATTATTTCAAATTTTCAGTAAATGTAAATTTCTAAATGATAAGAATGATTCTTTTCAGCGGAACATAGGAAATAAAGGATAATTGATAAGTCTATCTCTGAACATACCTCTCATCAGTATTCTTCGCGAGTAATTGTATGAAAATATTTTATCTGCACTCACATGAGAAGCCTACCTTAACCTCCATTGTAAGACAATATGAAGCGTTCAGAAAATTATTTTGCTCTATGCACTGTTAAAATTTGCCTGTGCGTCATGGAATAAAAGTTGTTCTTGATTTTCTAAGAGGTATATATTTTTAAGTTTGATTCCGGATAAAGATGGATGTATTAGTTTTTAGATATTGTGAATTTTACTTGTGAAGTGCGCTTGGTTTTATTAGCACGTATACATTTGATTCGTTATTTCTCTCTTCCTTGTATTTTGGGTTTTTTAACGTTTTAACGTCTGATCACCATTACTACTTATTTGTTGTCAATCTCTAAAATCGATGTTGCATTAAATATTATTAATCCTTTTGTTATCGAATATACTTATAACTTTTATTGCCGTGATTATTAAACGATAGAATTTTCACGAAAGCTATTCGTTAAGATAATAAGCTATGGATGGTTGTATGCATTTAGTAGAGTTTTGTTGGAGTAGATGATCCTTCGCCGAAGTGATTCTTGCAAGCCATTGTCACTCTTGGGAGAAAATGATAGTGAGATGAAGTTCAATCGGAAGATGGGTTAAATTGAGATTTCGCAGGGTCAAGTGGGAGAGAGGTCGCATTTCCTGTTCTTTTGCGCTTTGATAATCAGCTGTTTTATCCTTCCGTTCTTAATAAGGTCATACTGATCAAAGAAAATTCTGAGTGTACTTGGATGGAAAATAAGATGTCATTTAACGATGACAATATGACTGAATATTTATATATGTTGACTGCTACGAATGCAGTGTTGTAAGAAATTTATTGGAGACGTTTTTCCGGGACACTCTTGAATCCATGTAGAGTAATTCAAATCAAGTACTTGTAGCTCTTAATATTGTATTTTCTATCCGCGAGGTGGTTCAAACAAAGCAGTTTGTCATTCGGAAATAAATATTTTTCAATCGTGTTTTACTTGTTTTTTTATTTTTGGGAAAACATTTCTTAAGGGAATTGTTTCTGAATTACTTATGATACATTCAATGTATTTCATTCATCTTCTATTTTACACGAATTTATTTTGTCCGAAGGTCTTTCTGATGTTCATGGTATTTTCTGTTCGTAAAACTGATTTCATCTCGACTTCACCGAGGCTTTGCCAAGAATTATTGCAGTAGTATATGACGTGATTTATAGGAAATGATGTATTTTATATGGTGTCTTGTATGGCGTTTTTCTGTATTATCTGGAAAAGCATACGTTAGACTTTAAGGAAGAAGTCAGCTTTTGGGATATTCGAAACCAAATCACAACTACTGCTAGCCGTGAAATACTGTTTTGTGGCTTGCAAGCACATTGAATGTTCTACACAATTTCCTATTTGGATAAATACCTACTTTAATCTCTCTCTTTAATTATTTCCGAACGTATTTACTTATTTTCATATGATTAAAACTCGTTCAATTTTAGTTTCTAAGGGGCTCTTTACATTCTTAAGAAATTAGATCAGCCATCCTTGCATTTTTCAAGTACTTAGAGGTAATTTTTAATTTTGATCGTTCATGGCTTAAATTCATGGTAATAAAATTTGAAAGAATTTGCCTTAGGAGATTTGTTTTAACGCCTCTCTACACTCATTCAGTTATTGTGTATGTTCAAAATAATTAGTTCAAGTCAAGATTTGGCATAATATTGCGTTTTTTCTTGATTTTTCATTATTAAATCTTTAGTAATGTAGGTAGTAATTATGTATTAATTGTAATTATAATTGTCTAACCGGCTATCTACCTTGCTTGCTCTCCTAATCACCTTAGAATGAAATTTGACATTCATGCAGCGAGCTACTGCCGAAAGTATGAAAACAAAGCTGAATTTCATGAGACGATCCGCGTCCCCCTGAAGTATCCTGCCTTCAAAGGGACACACCCACAGGTAAGGAGGCACTGGCTTAGGTAGTCCATCGCTGATGCTGGATCGTTATTTAGTCACGGAATGATTGGTATTTTATGGCATGCATGGATCTCTTAAGGAAAATCTTGTTATTGATTTCGTTCCAATTATCAAAATACAGCTTTGTAGGATCCAGAGATATTGATTACCAGTTCAAGGATTCCCTCTCCTTTCTTTTGCAGCATGACGCAAACTCTCATCAAAAAAGCATAGTTCGTATTGATTCTGTTTTCCTATGATTGCTATGCGATGACCATATTAGAAGTTATACGCAACGATAATTCCTTAAGTATGGCGTAATTGTTTTATTGACATTATGACAAGGTACTTCAATAACGCTCATTCCATTGAATCGGAGGAACAATTATTAAGTAACTGTTTTTATTCATCAAATAATTCTTTCATAATTAATAGCTAGTGAACCACCCCGTACAAAATGACGGAACTTAATTTAACATATTTAGAAATGTACCTCAATATTGTAAACACCTGATATTTCAAAGCCAGAATGTGTGAATTTTAAACCTATAAAAGTTTCATATATTTCTTATTTATAATAAGATATTATTAGTATGAGGGTTTTAATGGATACTGTATAAAATTCCAGTAAAAGTGCATAAACACTACATAATATATTTGAAAGTATATCTTGCTATTTGTGATTATAAAATTAACATAAAAAAATCACCTTTTTCAGTATTTAGTATTAACTATTATTAATATNAAAATGAATATTCTCTAGCGAGATATGGTGGAATTCCATTACAAATAAAATAATAACAACAACTTGTACTTTCCACAAATATATTTTGGTTAGCAACCAATGGTTTCGAACTTTCAGTTCATCTTCAGGCTTAGGAATGCTATTAATGTTATTAATAAAGTATTATTAAGTTGATTGGTAGAATGAAAACACTATTACTACCTTCTACATTTAATTCTATACGGGCGGAAATTCCACACGTATACCTATTTGATATACAGTAAATATGAATTAATCGAGTTTAGTAAATTTCTCCCATCGGTCATGACGAAATCTATATTAAATTCAATTGTAAATATATAATACATGACTCATTCATACTATAGTTTTTTATTGATAATAATAAAGTTAATAAATTTAAGGGAAATTCCCAACAAAAAACTTCATTAAATGTTACTGTGCACTATGGAATACCTTTCCGACGTATGTACTCCTGATTTTTGCTAAAAATCTTTCAAAGATTCTCTAAAAATTATCCTTCTTACTCCTACGCTGATGATCTACCCTCGCCTCATTCATCGTACCAAAGCAAGATATGTCTTCCTTTAAAAATCCTGCAGTTTAAGAATCACTTCTGCTTGCTCGCAAGTTTGTCCCCCGTTTTTTTAATCATCATTGTAAATGCTGGAATCACAAAGAATTGTTTCCCATTCAAAAAGACTATCATCTTCTTACCACTACTTTTGTATGGGCCTAAATTCCCAGTGTATTCTTATGGAGACCTTATGAGTTCGGTTTCAACAATCGTCTTGGTCCTCAAAGTTGTTGTCAAAGTCCCTTTGTTGTTTATAACCACAAAATGCTACGAAAGTTTCGCCTTTTTTGTCTGACTCGCAATGCTGAATTTATTTGCACGATATGTGACGACCAAAATAAAAGTATTAAAATTTCCCTACATTTGGTACCTGTTTCGACTTCGTCTGTTCTTCTCAATTTAATTTTGAAAAAGAAACAAACCCTACAAACAATAAAAGTGAAATTTATATATAGTGAAATTTATATTTTATGCATTTTTAGTGCAAGAATTAATCGAATTTTTCACTCTCGGCTTAACCTCATTGAATTGCAAGAAAATTGATCATCACTAATGGAAGTTATTCATTTCCATAAAATTTTACGTTACTTTTTAATTTTTGATGTTTACTAATGGGTAATAATTTTTGAATTTCTAAGAAATATTCCTAAATAATCCTCTACTGACATCAATAACAGATTCGGTCGTTTATTTGTTTTTTAATGTGGTATAACAATAATTCCCGATTCCGATTAATCGTCTAATCACTAAACATTCTTTATTTATCGAAATACGTTATTTGCTGGCATATTTATCTGAACACAAGACCACTGAGTTATCATGACAGCATCATGCTGTAAAAACTCTATGTATTAACTTAAACATTGCCTTTAGCTTTAAATGGAAAGAATTTGTGTCGCAATGTCTCCTAATTACTCTGATTGGCTGTCTTCGTCGCACTTTTATCCTGACCTTCCTCGTTTCATATACATCGGGATGTTTCCGCTGACTCCAATAGACAGTGTTAATCTAACTTCATAGTTCTTCTCCATCCTTCGGCAGTTCTACATCGTATTACGCGTATTTTTTTATTGTTTTACGCGAGACCAGCTGATGAAGTAACGACTATGGTGAAAACATACGCGGAATTTTTCGTTTCTTTTATTTTTACCAGCAGTTACTTCGTCTTAGAAGTGGTGCATATTTCTTCAGGTCGCAAAACCGTGCACACTTGCGTATTGCTCAAGAACGTTTAGCGTTTGGATGTCATTCCGTATACCGTTTCTTTAAGGTGACAAAATCGCTTGCTCTCACGGTGTTTCACTCGGTGAAATTGTCTGCAGCATTCAAGAACACTAACTTTCTCGGCACCGCAATTAGACAGGTTCATTAGGTGCACTAGGAAGAGAAATGACACAACATGGCTAACTTTTAATAGGGAGAATTGTGTAAATTAGAAAGTGTGTGAGCTTATTTGCTCCATCGTCGTTTGCTATGTTTCGCTCTTAAGGGTAATATTCAGACAGTGAAGCACAGCGAGGTCATATCTAGCCTAAATTTAAACTTCAGCTTCAGAATTGCCCCGTACTAGCATTTCCATTTTCAGTATTTTTGCTGCATGCTTTTTCATTTCATACCGTGTTTGTTAGTGTTTCAGAAAAGAACAAATATAATTTTTTCTCAAATATCGTGTTTATTTCTTAAAAGTCTTGCAAATACGCGCAAGAATCCTCTGTTCTTATTGCTCTTTCTTTAAATCCGTGAGTTTGTAGTGTCATTTTTTGAAGCCACTCTTAAGCAAGTTAATTTTTTGAAAAATTAATGTTTTTAATGAAATGTCACGTGGTTTAGAAATAATTCTATTGCATCGGCAGAATAATGAAGTTGAGTTTATTCAACATTCAGTTGACGCGAGTAACTTTTGTTCGGAAAAAGAGTATGTGGTTGCAAAAATCTTTATTTAGCTGTCTTCTGTGATTGATACCTATGATAAGAATTTTTCAGGAATCATTTCCGATTCTTATATGCTGTTTTCTCCTATGTTCATTATGTTTCTTACATATTATTGTGTTGCAATGTAATCAATTGTTTTAAGTAGCAACGGACAACATACATATTGCAAACAGATTCTATTTTATTGTTAGTGATGGAAATGTTTATGCATCAATAAAATGTACCATTCTTTACTACACAAAAGAGCTTCTCGAAGAATATCTGTAGCTATTTGAAGTTGAATGGTCCGTCAAATAATAGTAATTGCTCTGTATTAACATGCTGTGAACTTTTTACTGGACATTTACTATTGGAGAATATCCATAAGCTGTAAGTACGTAGATTAATTGCTATTGCTATAATAATGCACCACTGATTTTTAATTTTTCTGTAACAAAGATGGAGGTCATTGGTACCCAATGTGATTTTAATATTTCATTCCGCGTTCTAATTGCTTGATTGTCGCAATGACCATAAATTCGTTTGATTGTCTGTGGAAGAAAGCATCATAAGTCACTGAATGAAATTCACGTTCTCTGGTACGTTTTCCGTCTTCAGTAAAAAGTATTTATCAAATTTATGCCTTTTGTGCGATAAGCGCTTTTCTCCATTTGGTCAAAGGGTAAGGATAAGAAAAGTTTATCTCAGTTACATACGAACGTGACCGTCATTACCACTTCATTGTACTCTTCACGGGGAATGCACAGCTGTCCAATTGCAAGCTCGCGACACGCTATCGCGACGAAAACAAAAATATGGAATAATTAGCCATCATCCGTTCTTTATCACTTATGTTTTGCGGTGGAAGCAATACGGAATTTCTCGAGCGTCCAACTTCGGAAATAGGTTCGTTCCGAAATCTAATTTATCAATCATTTTAACCTTCCCACCCTAAAAAAACGGCCGTAAATTTGTTCGAGAGTGTCATTTATACAAACAAGAGAAAAACTCTCCCCTCCGTATCACTGCCCCCTCTCTCCATCTGTTTTTTTCCTTACGTTTTCTTTCGTTTATCTCTCCTTTCCTATCCGCTTTATCTGAGTCCATTTCCTGAGCACTTGGTTGGCGCCCTTTGCCTCGCATCAATTAATTTTGAGGTTTACACACACATTTGATGGCGGAGGTCAGCGGAAGAGCCCACTGACCCCAGATTCTGGGAATGGCGGGATATGCAAACCTTGAAGATGGAAATTACGGCTTTCTCACACTTCCCACAACTTCGCTTTGATCTCCGCGCCGCCGTCTCACCGTCGAGGTTTCATACCACCCTTGTTATCGCTGGAAAAGCCTGAAAGGATATGAGTTTTGATGCATAAGATTGAAGGCGAGTGGAAACGAAACCATAGTCGTTTGATGGAATTAATTGGAGACGTCTCAAATTCCTTGGTTTCTACACTCAATATTTTAGTCCATTTTTTGCGGTGCGTTTTTGTTCATTGCGCAATCAGCTATGCTGAAATGCAAGATTAGAATTAGTTGCTAAGTCTCAGAGATTGACAAATTGATTTTTTATTTTGTCTTTGTTAAGAAGTACGTCAATTAAGCGTGTTCAAATCCTACCGAAAGCAGGAAAGTCTGCAACTATCTCAGCGTTTCTATACCCTTGTGCGAATTCAATTTAATAGTTTTTAATGTTAAAAATTTAATTTGCGGAGCAGCAGACCATAGAAGGTCAACTAAATCCAGTGGCAATTTTAGTTCGCAACAGGTGGTAGGCGCATCAACTCTCATTCAACCTTGTTGGTTTTTCTATTCCTTATTGAATATGCTATCTGTTAATTCAGTAGCTTTTTCGACTTTATCAAGATTCTGAGTCAACATCATGGTTTCTGTAGGATGCCGTACCAAGAATCACTTTCATGAAAGGCGAGCGCCTCACCATCTTGCCTTTCCGGGCGCCCATTGTCAAATGCTATCATGATAATCTATAACTATATCACTAATTGTAATGGCACATCATACGATTATAGTGGCAGTCTGCATTTCGAATCCATTAAGTAGATACCATTTGCAAGAGCTCTTCTATATAACTGGAAATACTGGTTTGGAAAAAGTAAACCCAGATTACGAATCCCCAGAGGGGAAATGAATTGTTAAAGAAAGTTTTTGATATTCGCTATTCAGCTATAAAATATCAAGCGATTATTCAAGTTTTTGAGGTAGTGTATCCTCAGGCAAGAAATTGGAGGAAAAAATCACGAAGAGTTGCCTCCTTTTAGAATTAAGGAATTAAGGTTTTTTATTGGTAGATCATTGTTGTCTCGTAATTTGGAGTAACTTTGTCGCAAAATAAAATTATTATGAATTTAAAAGTATGAAATCTTTGGGTCGTGGCATAAGGTAAAGGAGTCGATCGGTGTAATGAAGAAGACTTATATTGCATTACATTCTAACTTCCAGTTTGCCATCCTGGAACTGCTTTCTCTGTTCGAATGTTATTTTAGGTTTTATTACGCATCTGATCGTGGATTATTAATGAAGAAATTATTGCTGACAAGAAGTTATAACGTATCTTAGATAGATAATGATATTGCGACAGCGTTAAAAAGACGATCGAATAGTTAATTTTTACTTTTATCGATTTAGAAAATCGGCCACGGATGGTCATCATGTTTATGTGATAAATCTGAAGAAAACCACAATCTGTTATGTGACTTTGAGATTGATGTCTCCGTCTTTTATATTTGTTTATTGGCATGTTTATTAAGCAACCGCTCCTGTGGACATCAAGTTGATAAGCGAAAGAACTGCAAGCTATCTTTCTGACGACGAGAGATGCCGACGCTGCAGTCCCTACGAAGGAACCCATCCGTTCAGTTTCGTTCTCCTTTTCAATGACGGGGGCGTGTCCACGGAGGCTGTCAATTAAGCGTCTGCCGACAGTCGTTTGTCTCGCGAGCGGCGCTCTAGTATTAGTTCGTATATCCTTCTGCCGCACGCTTTAATACATTTTTCCTTTCACCCTAGCTTCTTCCCCTCACACCCTATATATGCTTCGCTCTATTTTAGTTAAATTAGCGACTTGCAACGATGACTGTATTCCATCTCTTTAGGATAGGGAAGTATACAAATCACTGAAACAGCTTGCGGAGAAGCATACTTTTTCTTATTGATACACTGTTTTAGTTATGAGTGGTTTCATAGTTATGTCAGATGATTATGATATCTTTCTCTTATATCTCCCTCGTAATCCCCACCACTTACGTTCCTGGTTTTTCTCCTATCCGTTGATTTTCTTTATCATTGGTACTTCTCTTCTTTCTTAAGAGAGGTTTATTTTCTAGTCATGCAGGAGCTGACATAAAGGCAAGTTTAGTAAATTTTGCAATGTAAAATAACATTTTATAGAATGGTAGTGGGTATTCGCAGTTGAATAAACGTTTCTTCTGAACACCCTTGGTATGATTGTATTACTATGAACCTAGTTAATAATATATCAGTACTTGCAAACTTATTTCTCTAAAGTATTTTTATCTATTCAGTATACATCCATTCACGATTTTGTATTACGTTCGTTCAATATTAGCTACACATATGAAATGTATTTACTTTATAATGGTTTCCTTCTCAGTGTTTTTAGAATATAAGTACCCATTAATTTCCAACTTGAAGAATTTATTGTGAATAAATAACTTATTATTTAATTGATATGACATCAAACTCTTAGCTTTTCATGTTCATGTTTTCATGTACGTGAAGTGTTTTTATTAAATTGATCTTTCTAATCTGCCTCAAACATAAGTTAATACCGACTCAATATTAACTTGATAAGTTCATAATCATTGTTTTTATCTTGTTTGTATTTAAGAATATATTCTTGCTTATTTAAGACATTTTCACGGAGTTTCCTTTCACATGCATAGTTGTATTTTACTAATATTGTTAATTGCCATTCCTTATTTTCTTCTCTTCTTTCATAGCAATCCTCTTTTTGAGATTTACTCAATCTCCCTGCGAGACCCCTTCGTATTAGTTACATGCTAGATTCATTCTAAACCATAAGTAGAACCGCATACCACTAACAGGTCAGTGGCCATTTATTTTATTTACTAGCCGAACTTCCCTTTTATTCCGAAAGGGGAAATAAAATTGATAAGCACAATACTAATTGCGACTTACTGGACTCGGAAGAAAAAAATTGATAGTTGCTGTAACTAATGAGACGAAGAAATAACTCTTTACCGACGAAAATTAGATTTTGTAGCTTCATAATTAGTTGGATAACGTTGATGGACAAACGTTCACTTATGAATGTATTCGTATATGGAATATGTGTACGAAGAATCTTAACTGAGGGTAGAAAACAAATACGAAGTATTTTTTCAATTGATGTCTTCAAAGAAGAATTTAGATGTAAATACACACGGTAATCAATGCGTTGAGCATATGACGACATTTTTTTGTATGCCTAATTTTTACTAAAACTCCGCAAACTGCAAAATGTTTTCCTTTTCTGTCTCTTGACAAATGAATGTCTTGTTTACTCGTCTTCTTGATTGCGAAAAAGCAAAAAATAATTTTCCCCCTTGTAATACGCAATATCGAATTTTATTATGAAAAGCTTATAATTGGTTGTTAATCTGACCCAGCGATTTTTTATGGTAAACGAAAATGTACCACTTGTCTACTATTTATTTAGTTTATTATTACTTTTACTAGGCCTAAAATACCCGTGTATTCTTAAGGGCTAAGCATGATCTCGGGTCCAACAACTGTCTTGGTCGTCAGGGAGGGTCGTCGGCTTGTTTACAACCTCAAACTTTCACAACATTTTCGTATATTTTATCAAATTTCTCAAAATTTCTAATGGAAAGCAACATCCCTTTGACCAAAATAAGAATCTTCATTCGGTTTCTCTTTTGGTGATTGTCTTGATTTCATTCAATTACTCTTTCATTCTTTCTAATTTAATTTTCCAAAGGAAAAGCCTGAAAACGATATAATTAAACTTTATATGTATTTCGTATGGGAACGCTTTTACAATTCAGGGGTCGATTCGAAAGTTTGAAAACTGCGCAACCTTTGGTTTTCGAGTTTTAGGTGAACATACGAACATACATTTACACGAAAGCTTTTTACTTTATTAATAAGATCTCGCGATTTACGCTACGCTTGTTACCCTTTCTGGTGGCGGTTATGTACCACATTGATGAAAAGATTCAAAGTCTAAGTAACTATCGTCCTTTCTGGTGCCTACCCTCTGTCAAATGATTGTTTCAGTGATGTATTCCTTATTGATAGAAATGGAAAAGAGAAATGTACTTTTCTCGCTATTTAAACCACTTAGAAAGCTCCGTAAGTTATNGCGTATCAGTGTTATCTGTTGTTAGAAAAGTCTCTTGTCTCTTGAAGTGGAATGTTTTTGTGTAACACTTCAGAGGTATCACACTTATCTTGTCTTAAGTGTGTTTATTGACTATCGGATTCTAAGTGGTAAATATTTGTAGAACTTTTTATGGCACTTATCTTATAAGGTTGGTAATCAGAGTTTTTGTGAGTATGTAATCAATTAGCGTAGGAAGTTTAATTGAACGGTGGAACTTCAATTATCTCAACTTTATTACATCAAGAATATCCAGATATTTTCATTCTGTAAAGAATTGGATTGTTTTTCTAATCTGTAAGGGTGTACGTCAAACCCCTTTCATGGTGCTCATGTTTTGATAGTCGTACAAAATTTTATCCTGGAAAGAATCCTAGAAAGATTCCACATGCTTTCCTTCTCACGATTCGTTCCCATTCCTTTTTTCTCGTCCGTTTCTTTTTAATCCCCCGGCATCCATCCGCCTGTCTTTCATTTTCCTCGTTACCATGGCGGAAAGGAAGTTTGCTACCGCGGAGATTGAAATCGAACACATTATTTTTTTTAACAAAAAGAGAAAAGCGAAGGATGGAGCTGAAAGAACGCGGGGTCATTTTTCATCTCATCCCATCCCAATCTCCCCTATCTCCCGCCACAGGATTTCTCCATCTCTCCGTCATTCTTCCTTTTCTGCAAACTCTCCATCTCCTGTTAGTCCATCCTTCTCTCCATGTGGCTCCATTTCGATTTTCCTCCCTATTATGTCTACCACTTCCTTCTCTCTTGCGATTTTCTTGACCGATATTATCACTTGTATATTTTAATTTAAATTCCATATTTTCTCGTTATTTCAGTTTTGCCTTTTTCGTTTTGTCTTCTTCTTCATCGGCTATTTTCCTATATAATTAAACCAACAGACGGCTAAGTACTTACGGTAACTTTATATACTCCATAGCTTTAAAAATACCTCGAATCGCTTTTTGAGACTTAGCAGAATTGTTAAGCAAACAATATAAGACAATAATAGTGTTACAGTGAACAGTATTGCGCTGAAAAAGGTATTTTTACTGATTTTTATTTTGCTACAGAGATTAGTTGTGAATTCGTTGTTAAATCTATATCTGGCGCTTCTCAATTTTCTCTTTTCTTTGGAGTAATACCTATTGTAAATATTTCTAAGAAATAACTTTATTTAGCTTTTTGATTTGTGCTATCGACAGGCACAGCTACATGAATAAAGTTTCATTCTACTTTTATATCTCACTGACGATAATGCAAGGGACTTTCCTATGGTTTGCGGGGCCCCTAGAAAATTTGGTTTACTTAGCCCCGAAAATTGTACACATTACAATGAATTAAACCTAAAATCAAAACCAGACCACACTTGTGGAGAGTTTTTGGGAACAAATTTGTAACGTACAAGTATTATGAGTAATAGACTTTCATGTTGAAGTAGAGTTACATAACCTGCTCATATTTTAAAAATTTAGTTAAAAATTTAGTTAGTTAAAAAATAGTTATTCCTTTTCAGGGGCCATAACTTTGAATTTCACACATTTTGCGTACAGTTAGATGCATGAACCCCTTGACAACCTATCTATGCTACTAACAAGTGAGGAGGAAGTATAAGTATGGGGTGGTCAAACGGAATAATAATCTTTGTGCACTAACCAATGTTTTAGTTTATCTTCTTTTGATTTCTGAGGTACCTGAATATGCAGGGCCCCTGAACTTCTAAGCCCTGCTTGTCCAGTCGAAAAGGCGCTACTTGATAATGCAATGGTGTATACACATATGTAAGTAGATTAGATTTCGATTCCGATGTGCAGCGTAGTATATGGTGTATATTGCTTTGAGAATAACACTCCCGGTTCTCACCCAGTTCCCAACTTATTTTTTACGTTTCGTTTTCGATTTGTCTTCCTCGCTTTCTCAGCGGGTTTCATGGGTCACGAGACAGTTGGTAAGGAAGGGTTCGGTGGGCTTCGATAGAGTGGAATAAGGCGGTTTTTCCAAAGGAAAATGGACGTTCCGTGTAAAGAGCGATGAAAGGAGAAGGGGAGGAAGGCTGTGCTCGAATAATCATGGAAAGAAAATTCGTTGTTGCTAGGTATTACGTTCTTAACATTTAAAGAAATAACTACGTGACACACCTCAGGTACCTTCTTTTGCTAGGGTACTGCAGAGATATTGCTAGTATCTCCGCACACAATTAATTACCAAAATTGTTTTACTCTCACTATTCCTGGAATTTAGATGTCAATGATAGAGCTGACACAATATTTGCGCTTTTACTAGTTTTCGATTTTTCGAGATTGTAGAATTATGTGAGTTTTATAGCTGTATAGTTTAACTTTTAGAGTGCTTAATATATCTTAAAATGCATGTACATAAGATATTGAGTATCTATTTACAGATTTTATACTCCCAATTTTTATCTTTATCAAAACTACCGTTACTCTATTTTATATCCTATTTTACTTTTCAACAACACACATAAATCTAACTTTTCACGTCGGCATCTACTTTAAAATTTTTGTTGCGATAAAACCTAATGGGAATTTAATCACCCACACCCGCATTTAATCAAATTATTTTTACACTTCATCTTAGTTGAAACAGGACAATATAGCATATCTGTTACGTGATATATTTAGTTAAATTGCAATGAATTTGATTTATTATCAATTTTTCTTAAAAAGTAATATACGAGATATCTCGTAACAAGGTAGATTACTGCTCTACTGGAAGTTTGTTCATATTCAGAAATGTAAGAATGTATTTTAAGGGATGTAGGAATTAAACCTCCCACATAAAAAATTGTTGTTTGGCTTAAGAAAATGTATTATTTGCTCCTGGATTCGATTATTGGTCATCCCGTATATGAGATTGGTTTTTCCGGGTATTTCTATCCTAAAGAAATCGAAAGAGGCTCACGGCATTCCTCTTGATTTGAAACTATTTTGAATTAGAGATGGGGTGGGCTGGCAGGCGGATGTTACAAATATGGAAAATCAAGTCAATTTTGGTTAGGTTGAATGACAAATATGAAAGCGTCTGTGCCAATAGTTTTTGATGGTGCTGTAATATATTTGATAGTTCTCCGGGAATCCTAACTCTAGTAGGAACGGTAAAAATACTATATTTATGAGTAGTATACGTGTATTCACTAATAAAACAGCCTATTGTCAAAATAAGAAATGATCAAGGATTATCTGATTGGCGTATCAGTGTTATCTGTTGTTAGAAAAGTCTCTTGTCTCTTGAAGTGGAATGTTTTTGTGTAACACTTCAGAGGTATCACACTTATCTTGTCTTAAGTGTGTTTATTGACTATCGGATTCTAAGTGGTAAATATTTGTAGAACTTTTTATGGCATTTATCTTATAAGGTTGGTAATCAGAGTTTTTGTGAGTATGTAATCAATTAGCGATTTTATAAATTTAATTTATTTATTTTATATCTTGCTCATAATGCAATCTTTGAAAAACTGTTTAGTGCTGCTAAATTACACATGCTTAAAAAAAATTGCTTCAAAGCTATAGTAATTTCGAACAATCTTCAATAGCGATATGTCGATGTTTAAATCCGAGATGCGCTTACAAATACAGGAGAAAATAAAGTTATAACGATAGAAGGAATTTGCTGATTGATAGATTACAGTTGAATGTTGCAAAATGAAATCAGTAATCATCTTATGACAGTAATACATTGCATATTTGAGATTTAGATAGAAAGTAATGTCAGAATAACTACAGAATTTATCGATAAAACATTTGAAGGCGAGAAAAAGAGCATCCGGAGTTGAAAAATACGTAGTAAATCGCTATAAATTAAAATTTTCGAAAAAGTTAATTAAAAAGTTAATATCGTCTTTGATATACTCCATAGCTTTAAAAATACCTCGAATCGCTTTTTGAGACTTAGCAGAATTGTTAAGCAAATAATATAAGACAATNCTGAAGATGTAAGTTCTTTTACAAATAAAATCGATATGATCAGGCGTTACTTGGTGGAAAGCCATACTAAATGAAATTAAAATCCTTCGTAATTTTCCACAGGTTTTATTCTGCGACCGGTTTCGTAAGAAGGTCTTACATCTTTTACATCCTGAAGATGTAAGACCTTCTTACGAAACCGGTCGCAGAATAAAACCTGTGGAAAATTACGAAGGATTTTAATTTCATTTAGAAAGAAAAGTTGCCTATGTGCTTACCAATCTGCTTGAAACTAGATGTATTCAATCTTTCAATACTATTATAATCTGTGTTTTTAGCTTTTTCGAATAGAAATTATCTTTATGGTAATCGCCTTAAGATAAAATACGAGTAAGTCATAAATCAAAATAAAGATTTCTAATAAAGATTTTTTAACTAGATCCTTGAGTAATGCTTGTTTGTTCGTTTAAGCACCACTTAGTTATCACCTTGTAATGAATCAGAGAATGCATTGATTCTTCTTCGCAATCTGCTCCTCTCCAGGTAATAAATTTCCGCATTTTATGGCTGGTTCAACTTGTTCCACGCAGATTATCAACCACTGCTGAATTGCGCGGATTCCCTCTTGTGTAACGAAAGTTTAAAGTGCTTAGATTCAAGGCTGACGGTAGCGTATTTATGAGTCAATAACCTCCTGTTTTGAATTATCAATACTGATAAACGTCAATAGTAATCAGTTATTCTAAATTCATCGTTTAACTTAAACTGAAAGCGATTAACTCTGACTTGGCTAGACTCATACATCTATATACTAATTCTTCACATTTTAATCTTGCGTTTTATCAACTTAATTCAGAGTAATTGTTAAATGTTAAATCCATCCATCAATCATTTAGATCTTACCCATACGTTTATTGAAAGCAGAAATAAAAATTGAATTTGCTGGTGTTCCTCGAAGAGTATGCAGCTTCTGAGAAAATATCCCCGATGCATTGAAATTTCAACTCCATTTGTCTTCTTTGCAGAAAGATTTATTGCTGCAGTAGTTACTGAGAGGGCAGTTATCGCGAATATCGAGTGGAATATTAGGTACACAAGGTTAATATTCGGAATATGGAACAATGGGAGTGATTTTGCTTTTAATGAAGAACAAAAGCTGAGTGGATAAACATCGTTGATCATCTTTTGGGTTTTTTCATCTTATTAACCATGATCGCATGCAGAAGCTCTTTGGATGACTGTTATATTTGTATCTTCAAGAGTCGCAAGCATTGACGTTTCGCCATCTGGCACTTTAATAATAGTATTTCATCGTCGAAAGAATAATTGACGATGGCGTGTACCTTGAAGAGTAAATAACAAGCAGTTTGCTTCCTTTTATCTTTTATTCTCAAGATTTACAAAGACCCCGACTTACAAAGAAAGACACTTGGAAAATTTGAGTTTCCAATCAAACCTATTCCCTGAATCATTTTGCTGTTCGACTTTCATCTTCCAGCAGTAATCAGATGGATATTGACCGCAGATGTTTGATCTGAGTTAGTCCAACGAAAGTAAAATCTTTCCCTTAATTTTCAGTTCATATTCTCATTATTCTATAGCGTGGTTATTTATAAAAATTATTTCATGACAAAGGAACTCAGGGTTAATGCCTGATCATGGCGCTTGTACATCGGAAGTAGCTACCAAGAGGATTTGTTGAATAAAACATTACTTATGACTAATTAAAAAATTACTTTTACTAATCCACAGTATACATTTCGTCGGAGACCAGTTCCGTCTAGGAATGGCCATCTTCCGCCCCTCAAGGAAGTAGTTACCATTTTTATAATCCTGTTTCTGTATAAACTACTAAGTTAATAAGCATGAGTTTAACGTTTCTTCGAGAAATTATTCCCTTTGTTTTGCGTTTTATATACATTAAATTCCACCAAATAAGACCCTTTCTAGACTTCAGTTAAGAACCTAGCGATATGCCGATAATTTTTTACAGCGTTCATGCAATTATAAAAGTTCGATATATTGTACAAGGCTTATTTTTGTAAAGCTTAATTCTATGGAAATTGAATCAGGAAAGCAAATAACAAGCAGATTTCTTAACTTCTATTTTATTAACCTGTATGAAAGAAAGGGAAGGTTAACAATCGGCGATAACGGATAACCAGGATTTTGTTTGGCTAAGATTTCTACAAAAGTATAATTAGACTTTAAGAGGCAAGTCACACATTAATGAACCAACATTAGATTTTATTAATGGATTGACTTTTGACTTATTGCGAATTTTTATATGGTGAAATATTATACAACATACAATAAATATGCTGAAATATTCTCATTCACAAGTGAAAGCCTCCTTCGTATTGCTAACGTATTGATTACTATAACAACCAAACTAATTAAGGCATATTTCATGTGCTAATCTTATATCAACTCTAAGGAGCGGTCCAAAGAGTCGTTTTATTGCTGAGCGTCCCAGGCAGTGAGCCATAAGGAAGTTCTCGGAGTAATAGTAAATGGAAGAAAACGAGTAACGTTTTGTGGCGCAGTAAGAAGTGATACCGCAAAATGTTTAAAAGCGATTTCTTGGAATGCCTTATACGTATGTTGATAACAAAGCTACCGTAGAAGGTTTCATTCAACAGTTCTCATTCTTTAGTCTTTGATGTTCTATATTTCGCTATGCCTTTGTTTTGAATCATGTTTTCCGATAGATTAGAAATAATGATGACTTGTGATACGAAATATTTTTGAGGTTAAAGATATACGTATTATTTATTTAATTGTGATTGGCAGAAGTTATGCTGAAAATTTCATTTCATAGTCAATGTACACCCACTTCTTTCTTAATCTATTATTTTAATGGCTAAACTCATCAGTAAGTGTAGGTCAAAATATAAACGTTTTGAATGAAAAAGTGTTGTATGCAGAATGACAAAACAGGCTGAGAAGAGCTGAGGCGCCTTGGTTGCGGCTTTTTTTGGCCATCTCATTCTTTTCTCAAGAATCCGTGGTGTTCAGCAAGATTTCTAAATCTCGTTGTAATTCGCGGGAGATTAAAAGATTGGAGATCTGTCTAGGAGGGGGAATGCGGTAGGAGGCGGTTGGGAGAGTCTTTGAGGAAGTGCAGGAGATGGGGAATAGGTCGGGTGGTCTTCCTCTGACCCCGTCCCCTTCCTCCCCCAATGTCCTTCATTTCCATTCTGGATTATCGAGCCTTCGGGATCTCGGGTACGGCGCCATGATGGAACGTTTACTCTCCGCCGGAAATGACGTCATTACGGCGCTGCGGAGTATGGCAATCGGGTGGATCGGTGGAATATGGAAAAATGAGTTGGGTGAGAATGAGAGGAGGTGGGAGAGGGGAAATGGAAAAGGGGAATCGGGAGGCTGGAAAAAGAGAATGGAGTTAAAATTCGCGTTGTTTGTGCATCTGCAAAAGGCGAGCATTCCTAAAATTAATCTCTGGCTTAATTTACGCCCGGGAGAATATGCGGTTATTATAATTTCGGGGTCCTAAATTAAAGTTTCTTCTCGAATTAGATAAGGCCTTAATGAAGCGTATTTATGACCCGTAAATCACGTAATAGTATCCGAAAAGTTTGTAGTCGACTCTGATAGCCACGGAATCTCTCCAGTGTAACACTCCTTTACATTTGCTCGGAGGCTCTTTTTGCTGGCTGCGATGTCCACTTTGATCGTCGTAATTGATTTAACGGTAGTGGATATCTTGAAAATCCTGATTAATTCGCGAATTTCCTCATAAAAACGGATGTTTATGTTTCTTCGGATTGATTTGCTAGTTCGGCATCTTTTGAGCTGCCGATAACACGGAGCGGATGTAAGACATTGGATGATGACTTACTCAGCAGCTTTTTTGAGGATTCAGATGTAAAATATTTATTTAGACAAAGTTCTCCCGCACGATAGCGACATAAAAGATTCAGCTATCCGTGAGATGATTTAATACGATTTAAATTTGAGTGGTAAATTAAAGCATAAATATGTCAGTTTTTCAAATTTATATGAGTATATTTTATATTGTGATAAGAAATAATTATTCAAAATATAATCCTGCGCTACTTTGTTGATAGCGAGGACAGTGCTTACGGTGTTTTGGCCATACTTTGCCATTCTCGATGTTTTCAATGGCACCAAAGAAGAACGATGATTAACGACTGATTAATTTCACTGGAAAAGTTTCCCTAACGAATCATTTACCGCTCCAAGATTACGTGCTGGCAGTTCGCTACCGCCTGATGCCATGTACATGTACTAATGTTACTCAGAAGGCTGCTGTAACGAGAATGAAAGAGCATTATGGGTTGAAGTATTATGTATTTGAAGGTTTAACTGGATTTCAGGATTTTTTCGTATTCATAGGGATTTTTTGGCGTGGTTTTTGTTTAAAAACTTGAAAGCCTAACTTTGAGTTTCCAAACAAGCCTATTTCCTGAATCATCTTATTGTCAAATGTCAAAAGAATTTATTTTGATATTGAATACTAAAACATGATTTATTAATAGTATCTAACGAGAAAAACTCATTCTAATGCTTTATCGGAGAATGGAAGCGCAAGAGTGTTGGTACCAACATCACCTCTATACTAACCTTCCACATTTTTCTCTCGAGTGAATAGCGAATAGCGCCAAATTTCTAATATAAAATTGTATCCTCTAGCTCGTAAGTAATTTATTTTAGCTAAGACCTCATTTCGGTGGCAAAGTTCCTGTATTAATATATGGAACCAATAGTTCCCCTGGTAATATGGATACTCCTTTGAGGCTGTAGCATTTCCTCTCCATTCCTTGAATAAAAGTAATGACTTGACTTGATTTTTATTACGTATTCATAAGAATGAAATTATTCGCTACTTTACAACTAATTCCAGTATACTCGGATAATCTCTCATAATGTATTCTGGTACATTATAAGGAACTGAAACGGTGTTTTGAGGTCAGCTGAAAATATTCTTTTGAGTTTATATTCCTACTGCTAGTAGCTTCTTTTTCAGGGTGAAATAGCCCTTAATAAGCCTGTTTTATGGAAAAAATATCTGAAATAGAATAGCCACAACTAACATCTCCTAAGAAATTTATAGGCAAAATTCATGTCGGAAATAAAAATGAATCGGCGATATCAACGACTGGATTTTTTATAAAGATCAGTGATGTTTCCTAATTAAAATTCAGATGAAGAAATTAAATTTAGTTTTTTTAAAACCATTAACAATTAAAATTAGCCTATATCAAGTCGTTTTCATCGATAAATTTGATAAAAAGTTTTGATATAAATTGAGAAGTTATGAAAATTCAAATCTATTTATCATTTAAGATAAAGTAAGTACGCAGATTTAGAACCCGACAACCATGAAAAGATCATTTAAGATAAAATCAGCATTTACAAAATATCTTGTCAATTTTTAGATTTGAATTTTACCCCGAGCAATTCTTTCGTTGATTACGTTGTTGATGACGTTATTTCAAAGGATTGTTTAAGACTAATTTAAGCTGCAGCAGTTATGCAAAACGAATGTTAGAAAGACAGTCTTCTGCTTTTGAAAATAATTTACTGTTCACGGGCTTCGTTTGGCTCTTTGACTTCCAATTCTTCCTCATTCCCTAACAAATAATTTTATAGGCCTAAAAGAGAGTGAATAATCTATTTAGATAATTCTAAAGAAAGGATGTTAGAAAAAATTTTTTAGGAAAGTTTTTCAGTAATTAGGAAGAACAATGTATTTATTTCGATTGACTTTTCCGAGAATCCGTGCCGTTCAATTTAGGATATTTATCACTATGACTTCACTTCCTCTCTCCCTCTCTCCTATTTCTTTATTATTGTATCTTCCGTTTCTATATTTTCACTTCTTTTTTCCTCGATATCATCACTCGGTTATTATCGCAGTTTTTTCCTTCACATCCATTCACAACTAACTCAGAGTGTTCAGTCACTCAATTTTTGATAGTTCCCATTTTTCGCCTTTTAATGAATGGGGTTGGACATCTGACAGTCGCCTTATCAAGTTTTCTTGCCAAATTCACGCCTTAGTTCGATTTAAAATTATGGTTCAGGGAAAAATTTGCTATCTTTTTTTATTTCTGATCCTTCGAATAGTCTATAATTATGGTTTTAGAAGTCAATGATGTTCGCCGTCGTTCGTGTTTTAGTCTTAATCAGGATCTTAATTTATCAGCCGCATTCCAACAGTTCTTGTTTTTAGTTAAATACGTAGAATCGTTAAAGTCAGTGAAGGTTCAAGACTATTTCTTTTTGGACATTCTCGGCAGTATTTGGTTTGAATAGTGGGTTGAACCGTTGTTCTTCCACTTGAAAATAATGAAAGAATCTGTTTTTGCGATTGAGTGATTGCAAATATACAAAAAACCAAAAATAAATTTTATATTTTTGTCCTGAGAATTGTTCCTACTGCCATTCGTTGATGGCTGGAACGATTCTTATTGTTCTTTTTTAATAAAGAATAGAGAAAATAATCTTTCATTTTTTGGGTCAGCCTTATTCGTGGTTGTGGTGACAAGAAAGCTACTGAAGTATAAATGGCGTCGATTAATGGAATTCATTATTATTAATACATTCCATTTCCTCCTTGATGAAAACATTCAATTTCCTCCTTGAGCAAGTAGTATTCTTGGGAGGCCTTTTATTAATAGGACCTCTTTCATTAATGGCATGCTGGCTCAGCGAAGAAAGCGAATGGAAACTATATCACTCCTCATTTTGCCTAGTGAACCTAATTTCCTCTCCACAGCTTCTGGGGGTTGATAGTGTAAGGTTTGAGGTTTAAACCGGCCTATGTACTGAATAATTTACCTACAACACGAATTCAAAATTTTTCCTTTTGTTTTGTCATTATTACTTGCAATTCAGTACTTCAACTGTAGATGTTAATGCTGGATAAATATCATCAAAATTATTACTTTTCTAAATACCGATGGACTCTATTGGGATCCTGAGAACTCTCTTCATTCCTTCTAGAGTAATCTGTAAGTAACCTTTCTTACTTACAACACTTCTCCTCCATTCTTATAAATTTCGTCGGTCGTCACAGGTGGTGAAATTACTGTTACAAAAATTTCACCTAAACCTATTTTTCTCTGCTTTCGAAAAGGATTCAAACGATTAACTATCCGCTTCAAAATCTTTGTTACTCATTCTACGGAAATGAAAGTATCGAATAGCGGTTGGACTGATTTTTACTTTGTATTTTTCTTAGAAGAAAATTTCAAAATTTCCACTGGTGAACGGGTAGCGTTTTAAGAAATGTCATAGACTTTAGTGGCATTGCTGAAAGTTTCTGTACTAAAATATTTAAAAAATATTTAAACTATGTCATTCCACCAAGTATCGCTGGATACCATTAATTAATTCTATACTAAGTCCGGATATTATGTTGGAGCTTGGGAAATTTTCTCCCCTCAAAGTGTGGATGATTTACCTCGGGTACAGCTTTAGGTATTCGGTGTATTTTGAAATGTTATTATGACACACGAGCAAAGCAGCATCGGTAGATTTTATAGCAATGGCTCAACTTTCAGAATATTAATTTCAAGTACGAGTTTATATATACCTTATATTTTGAAATTTTGGTACTCTTTTAGATCCGAAAGTTTAGTTTTTTCCGAATTCATCGCAATGATTTGCAGATAATGATTTTAGTATCACCTTTTGCTATAGCTTTTGCGCAATATTTCTTGCTTCGCGTTTACTTTCTCGAGCGTGACTTTTTCTTTACATTTCTCACGCCGTTCCTAGAAAGCATTGCCATCTGCTCCATATCTCTCCCCCACTTCCTCTTCCTATCGCTACACCTTTGCTTCTGCTTCAGTTTTCACATGGCCCACTAAATTCGTATACACTTTGCTTCTTCATTTACCAAAAGAGTGAAATTTCATCTAGATCGAAAATAGTTTTCTTAATGCTTTCTCATTTGATTTCTCCGACTTCCCTTTTTCAGGTCATGTCTGAGCCATGTAATAAAATTTTTATGCATACCTCAAATTAGTTACAATATTTACTTCGAATTTTGTTTGATATTCCTTGGTTACAAAGGAGAATTGCAATGATTTCTTTGAAGTAGTTGTGGAGCCAGCTTGTAACCAAGTTTTTTGGTGTTACCGTCTGTGAACTGCGTTCTGTTGACATACGATAATAGCTAATGGAAAAAATTCGAAGATATAGTTGTCTCTTCCTTTGCTGTCTCTCGTCAATAAATAGTCAAAGAGTAAACTTTTTGTCCTTTTCTATCTATAACTCTACCTTTCTATTTGTTATTTTCCTGACATATTGTTAGACATTGGTGCAATTCAAGTAATAGCACGTTCTAAAATAGATTGTAATCTAAAATATTCAGTGAGGTTTATCGATCGATGGAAAGTAAATTAAAAATAATCAAATGTTAAAAACTGTATAACCTATATACAATAACGTTTCCCTGAATTTTGGTCCCGAATCTCAATTAGACAATTCAGATTTCCTTCTGAGTACCCACTAATTGAAAAATCCACCTTTATAGTCATTTAATTCTTATATAGTTTAGATTTTCTGTAGTTGATCCTGTTTTCTAACTGCATCATCTTCCCTTTTTCTCGTAAAATTTCTATCAGTCCTCTTCAACTTCTTGAAATCACAACTTAGCCTAACGTTTGATTGCTTGAGACAGAACTTAAACTTTTTCGGAATAATCTTGTAATTTTTCTTTGAACACGCTTGTTTTAACAATTTAAAACTATTTATTGTGATCCCGACCTTAAATTGCTAGCTACGGTAATAATTGAAAAAAATCTTTGAATGGCTGCAACAACATAGGAGAATTCGAGCGAACATGAATGAAACGTTATGATAATTGAAAGTACAATTTATAGTAATCAAGATATATATGTGGTATACAGTCGTACACCACCACTACAGCTCTGGGAATGACGTCTCCATTCATCAATTTTGTCAGTAGAAAATAAATGACGGATAATGGTTTGAAAAAAAAACTTTACAGATCAAGAAGATTATCCACCAGAGATGAAACGGAATAACTTAGAATGACTTTAGTCTTGGTACGGAGAGAATGAAATTGTTTCTTTGCCCAATGCATTTTCTTTACGACTTCATTTAATTAAGATTCATTATGTAGCCACATGAATTCCAAGTAATTGTGAATATCCTTGCAAAATAACGACCAGACATATCATTTGCGATTTTCTTCATGTAACTTTCAACACACTTCGTCTTCTCTATAACTGGAAACGTTATAATATTCACTGAAAATCTTGCTTTTTATTGTAAGCTGTCCAGAATATTTTCTCTTAAGTTCTATTTTATTCCTTTACTTCTCAGTTAAACCATTTAAATAAACAAATGTGTTCGAATTAATGAATTGAAGTACTATATCCGCTAAGATGTAGTACCTTTCTTGTTAAGAGCTTATTGTAGGTGTAAGGCCGATTTCCTGGTCTCTTCGGACAGGACATATGAACTCTTAAACTTCTGTGAACAGAATTGCTTTGAAATGTTTCAGTCGTTCCATAAATATTTCTAATAATAACTAATAACAATTATCTACGGCTGTAAACATTTCCTTCATCTTCTTTCCTATATGGATAATTGCTTCGGATTACATTTGTTCGTAGTCGATATAATTGCTTTTCTTTCGATTTTGCGTTATCTGAAGCATGAATTTTCTAATAAAATTAAAATTTTTGAAACGTGTGACATTCAAATCATAGCATCTAGAAATAATCAAAGTGCAAAGCCAGTTATTAAAATGTAAATGTTTATTGATCGGTTGCAAATAATTGCTAAACATGATTAGTATACGAAAGATTTAGTGCTTTCCTGGTGTATGCTGTGAAGGAAGTCTTCTCGGGTTTTCCACCAGGTCAAGTAAACTGTAGCCGACGTTTCGATGACTAACTCCGCCATCGTTTTCAGCGCCCTGAAGACGATGGCACTTGACCTGGTGGAAAACCCGAGAAGACTTCCTTCACACGATTAGTATAGGCAACTAATGTCACACTACGTTGGAACGTGAAGCTAAAATTGGGAAAAATGTTCTTGTTCTTCCTGTTCTTGCTAAGGTTCAAGAATAAAAATTTTTCTGCTCGTTCTCGGTATTCGCTCCGGAAGTAAGTAAATTATTTTCAGTTTAGGTTTTCGGTCCGGCCCCGGTTAGAAATACCGATTTAAACCTATATAAAATAGCGCCTAAAACAACCGCAAAACATTCAAGAAGCAGATGTGAAGATACGGAGAAGTTGCGTCATTTCGAAATCCGAGTGCGTCTGCTGAGAGTTGGAGCAGCCGTTGATGTGATTTTCCAGTTAGTCACGGTTTCTTCGAATCGGTCCCCTCTGATCGCTTTCCACGGGTTCCATCGTGTTATCCTATCTTTATCCTTTACTTTTCTTATCTAGAGCGCACCTGCCTTAAGTGTCATTCCAGCGCATCTGTACACCTCTACTTCAATATTTTCCAGCCATTGTAGTTTTTTGAACTCGGAAAATAGTGGGTTTTTCTACTACGACTTGGATTTTAATTTGACTATCTTTCATGATAGAACTTTTAGAAAAGTTCTTATATTTTGTCATAATTAATGATCAATAGATATCTCAGTTCCTCTGTAGCAGCTGAATCAGGGGTCATCAACTAATCTGAGAATTACTTCCTAATTCTTAATATTGACTGATTTCTCAGTAGCTGAGGTTCTAAGCTAATAAGGAATCCCTATCTGGGAGGAAATTCTGGTTATATATTCTGAGTGGTGAGGTTTTTGCCGTAGTTTAATAACCGTTGTGGCAATTTAATTTTTTTAATAATGTACGTATTTTTTGAAACGTTCAGACGCAATCGACGCAACACACGGGTGTATACCTTTTGGTTTCACGGGACTGAAATGAAATAAATCATTCAATCGTTAAATATTTCTGCAGGCATTGTTCTCATACAAGCAGTTACCAGAGTCTCATAAATTCAAGCAAATATTTTAAATTTCATTTTGCATCTGAGAAAAGTATCCCTGCTTGTCTGCATATAAGCAACCATTGCAGTGAAGGGAAGGCTAACTTTTAGGATACCAGGGGCAACCCAATGCACTGCTATTGTAGTTTACCCATTTTTCACTTTCATGATTATGAAATTTTGAATAAATTACTAAGGAAGTGTCTTTGTACTCAAGCCAAAAATAGACAAAATTGATATAATAAATTAAACATTTTTTTTAATGGGGAACTGTTATTGGCGTATCTTATTACCGTTATTTCTATTTGAATCTCTAGAATACGAGAAAAATTATTTCTATTATATATTTGAACCAAACTTATCTTGCTAAGAATGTGATACGGGGAAATATAAACTATTTATCAGGAGCTTTAATGAACATTCTAATGCCTCTTTTATTGTCTTGAGTCTTAAGCTCGATCTAAATATATAATACAACAGTTATGTATTTGTAAATACGGGTTTGATTTCTTTCCATTGAAATTTACGAATCTTTCAAAATATTGGGAGGCGACATTTTGTATATCCAAATAATGCTAGAAATCTCCTGCATAATCGGTGGAAAGAGGAAAAAGAAGGGGAAAAAAATTTATGAAGGAACGTAATTAAATTCGAGTAGGTCGTAAATTCCCATTATAAGTTCCCAGAAGGAAGAAGAAAGTTAGAATTCAGAGTCATGAGGAAGTAAATCAGAGTATAGGTTGAGGGTCCTCGATGGGAGAAGGTTCACCACTGCTAAAATGCGGAGAATTTCGAGGGATTCTTCGTATTTACTGTAGCCTTCTCCCATGACCACAGAAGTGTATCTGAAAGTTGAAGAGATCGAGATTTTTTAATTGGCGACTCAAGATTTTTTGCGAAGATTCTCTCGTTAGCGGATGGGCAATTCATTCTCTGAGGAGCAGAATCTCTGACGTTAATCACGAAGGCGAATAAAATAAAACACGGAACTTCTGCGCTTGACTTTCCCAGGATATCGAATCTTACTTGAATCATCTCCAAGGATGAAAGCCCCCGAATGGGTGAGCGCATTTGATCCCTTGAGATTGATACGAGTGGGTACGAACATCGAAGTATTTTCCCATGGTTGAGCCAGGAAGAGATACGTTCCTGGATATATGTATTTGTAAAAGAGATGAGTGAAGCGTAGGTTAGATAAGAGTGCTCAAAGGCGAAAAATCGGTGAAAAAAGAGAAGGAATGAAAGATATGATGTTCTTATCAGATGGCGCCCATAAAGTAGCAAAAAGAAAATCATCAGCCATTTTCCGTTTTGAAAATTTTATACCGAGAAGTTACAGTATTTAATACGTAAATTTGTTACATGACGAAGTGATTAAATTTATAAGTCAGTCGCTCATTAGTAAAACAGATGTGGAAATTATGAGATAAATATGGTTTTTGGCACTTGAAATCTGTCAGATAAGATTCAGCATTTGAAGCTGTCAAATTATGTTTAGGTGCTGTGGCTTACTGTTGCTTTCATGGAATTGTTTTGAATTATGGGGTACTACATCATAGTACATAACTGGATTATTATCCATGAGAATTCTTTATTAATGATACACCAGGTTTGAAGAGTTGTAAGATATGAAGGTCAAGAAAATGAGAGAGGAAAAGCTACATCTAACTTTTCCTTTCTCATATCCTAAGTCAGACATACGCAAGTTCATCGGAGTGGGATGGAGAAATTTTGGAAGCAAGATAATGCAGATGGAAACAAAGGATATGGGCGGATAAGTTCTGTTCTGTTGAAACTCATTCATTCATTTATTTGTGATTACGTTGCAATTCGGCCATTTAGCCAGGTCCCAGAATTACCGCAGTTTTCTTATATTTATAGCGAATTTGTGGTCTGTATATATCTCGTAATTAAGAGAAAGAATGTTCAAGGGCTTTTTTTGTACGTTGTAAATGAATTTAGTTCACCAAATTAATTTTCTATTTTTCCAAAAGGTAAGGAGACGCCTGGTTAACGATTGACCTAATGGACAGAGTAGAAGCTGTATTTAGGGAAGTATTTGTTCGATTGCTCTTTCTTTTGCAAACAAGAGCGCTAGAGTATAATTATAAACTATCTAATATCCATAATTTCAAGAAAGTGTTGACAAGAAGTCACATCTTACTTTACTTTATATTAGAATGAAACACCGTGAGCCTATGGTAATATTTTTCGTAGGTAGAAGACAATAAAGTTATGTACATCACTGAGCATTAAGGCGATGAAACCATGTGACAAGTATCATTATGATATTATAAACATAAAATATGTTGAGAAAAGAGAATAAGGAAAGACTTCGTATTTTTCCACACAATATATTTGGACGACTAGTTTCGTGTGTGATTTAGTGTGGAAAAATACGAAGTCTTTCCTTATTCTCTAGATGGCTTTCCACGAAGTACGGCCAGAAGTTATTTATAACATAAAATATGTTCTATAATACATTAAGTGCAAACCACTGTCTGTTGAGTCATAAGTATGATTGGATGATCTTCATCACTTATTGACAGAAGTTTGGAGAGGGAAAAACCTGACAAACAATATATTCGCTTAAAATTGAAGTAGCATTCTCTTTTAACTCCTACGGAAGGTTTAATTATTTTTTCTTCTAATTACTTAATTGAAGCATGCCCATTTTCTTCTAATTACTGCTGTAATTACTGTAAAACATTTTCAATTTTTAAAATCAATCGGATGTTAGAAGAAAAGGCATCGATTAATGACGGACTTCAGGATACACTGTTTAGTCAAGAGGTAGCTCTTTGCCTGAATGAAGTTTAACGGAGAGAATCCGTGAAAGATTTGGATTTATAGAGTCTGTATATTTAAAGATTATGACAATTCATCCTTTTTATTTCTTATGGTCCAATTCTTCTGAGTCCATCCAAATTTTATCTTTTTGAAGCTGTACTATCTCTACAGGATGCACCTTCCAACTTCAGCTAATCCCTCCATCCTCTTCTTTCATCGCACATCCTCCTCGCGTAATCTTATACCCACCGAAGAGATTTTGCACCATGTCCAGATTCGCGCATCTCGCACTGCGCAGACACCCACTTCCTCTCTCTCCTCCAACATCCCCCTCCTCACTCCCTCGCATCTTCTCTCTTATTGGTCGGTACATCTCATAGCATACCAGCGTGAAATCCAACCCTCTCCCGCACGCATCTCTCTATATTGCTCTTCCGTTTCTTTCTACGTCCATAATCCCCGCTCTCTCCCCGCCTTCTCGATACACGTCATTTCCATTTTCTACCCCTTCCATCTTCCTTTCATCGCATCGTCCTCTCTCTACATTGCTCTCTCGATATCTGCCCTCTATTTTTATCATTCCCACCCAATTTTTTCCGTTTAGATGGAGATCTAATCCAACCTACAGCTACTCAATTATTTACTCTGATCAAGGAGTACAAATAAAGTTATCGACCAAAGTATTAGGTTGATAGTTTTGTTGGTTCGCGTCCTGTTTTCTTTTTCTTGTTTAGAAACGGCTTTTTTTCGAATCTGAAGGTACACTCCGGTGAATTCGAAGTGGATTTTCAAATCTTCGAAGTAGTTACCCCTTATTAGACAGCTCACTTCCTGCGCGGAGCGTATTATCGGAATTGGTTTTTATTTTTACCGGAATTGGTTTTTATTATTCCTTCTTCCAAAAGTTGTTTTTATTGTAGAATTTTATTCTTCAATTATATGGCCTTGGCTAACATTGGTTCCTGAATATCATACGAGAAATGTACAATTGAAATTATTTTTCAATCCAATGAAAAACAAACGAAAACCTTATTTTTACATTTCTCGTACATTATAAACATATAATTTAACAATAAATAGTTACTAACATGTATTGTATGTGTATATGTTTAAATTTGCCTATTCTGTTACTAAATTGACAAATATTTTTTATCGAATGTAAAGGGCAAGAAAGGCAATATAGATGGGGGTTTTTCTAGCTTTAAAGTCTCATACAACTTCTCCCGTTCACATGCATACTCAAATCCACTCTCATGAAGTCATTTGTTACGAAATTTTGTGTTACAATTTCATCAAATTTTATTCTAAATACAGAGTCTTAAAAGATATACATATTTCGGGAAAATAGAATAGTGTCCACTTATTATAATACTGAATTTTCGAGATTTCACGATACTTATACTAATTACAGTCTTCCAAATGGTCGAACAAGCTTCAAGATCGAGGATTTGTTGAATAAAAACACAGTTTTGAATAAAAAATATAAATTTTACATATGCACAGTATAAGTAAGTACAATATCTATTATTTATCCACAATATAAGTAAGTACAATATGGATAAGTAAAAGTTACATATCTTTGTAGTTCAAAAGTGTGTTTTAATTCAACAAATCCTCATGATGCCAAGATTCCACAAAGTGATTTCCTCTTCCGTGAATTTTAAGTTTAAAGACATTTATTTATATGCAGAATTCAAGCTAACTTTATCGAAAGTTTACCACGGTCATTCAAGCAGCATGCTTGGTTAGTTAGTCATGCTGATAGTTGTGTAAACCACCACTTTGAGCACCTCTTGTAATATTAAAGGGCAAAGTTAACTTGTATCGATCTCCCCAAGTCTCAAAGAATTGAGTGTTAGAAATGTGTTCATTTTCCACTTTTCTCGGAGTGTGTGTATTTTGTTTTTGGCTGAATCTGTAAATTTCATATGAAGACGTGACGGGAAAGAAATCTCTAATTGTTATACTTAAAATTGGGAAAATAATTGTTAAAATTGTAACTGATGTATTATTAAAAAATCCGCTGTCTACCATTTAAATTAAAATTTTTATTGTTCCAATGTTGGTCACGATACATCCTTACAGTCTAAACGGAAGAGCTTTCATACACTTTGTCTCTAATGTATGTTATAATAGGACAGTGTCAAGTACTAAATCACGAGGGTTCCTGAAAATATTATGGTAATTTTATACATAAGTAAATTAAATTAATAAAAATAAAAATTATGGTTATCTTGTGTTACGATAACTCTAACATTTTTTCCAGCTTTATCCTCACATTTGCATTGAATTTGAAGTATTCAAATTCTCATGATTAAGTTTTGAGGTATGATTATTATTCTGAGACGATAAGTTTGAAATGACCACCTTCGCATTAACCGTTTTCATTTATTTTAAATCATTCGTTGTTGAGATAAATGTAGACTGAAAAGTTAACGTAATAGTATTCATTCTTATTTATCTTCATATAGGATTTGAAACCACGCCTCAGTTGCCAAAACAATATTTTCTCACCTTGTTGTGCCAGTAAAGAAAATTGATATTTTTCATGTGATTGATTACAAATTTCTTAAAGGTTTTAAACAATGATGAGTATGGCTTTCCAATTTCGCGTACAATTAAGTGTCTTTATCCATCATAAAATGTAATATTTTTAATTTTCGGAATTTCCTACGTGTTTTCCTCTCCTAATCACCTCAAAGTTTTAAGAGAGGCGTGTGGAGTGCGCTGATTTTCCATATTAAATGGAAAGCTTACTTAAAAGCTACTGAGGTGCGAGATTATCTTGGATTATCTACGAAGAAAAGGATACTTTTTTAAGATTCGTGTTTTAGGCTTGTTAGGTATATTTGCACATTTCCGAAATATGTTAACTTTTCCTACGAACATTTCGAATAGGACTCGGGTAGGATCTTAACGGAATTTAGTGGAAAATTTATTTTAGTTTACTATCAGATCATGTTAAGAATTTAAGGAAGACTCAGATCATAATTATGGTTTAAGGCATTTATATTTTTCCTGAGTTCAGTAGCAAATGACACTTTGGCGGTTTAATTAATTCGTGAAGTACACTTTGCTCGTTATTAGATAACATTCTTTCAATGATAAAAAGTAAATATTTTGTATCCAATCTTGGGCTCGATGTTATGCATTATTATGTCATTAACCTAGAAAATCAGTGTGATTCAATCTCATATAAGGTAATGGGTTAGTTGAAAAAACAAAGAAACATGTTGTAACCTCTTAAAGTTATCGTAATTTTTCTTTCCCTATTAGGCGGTCGTATGTTTCTATAATGTAACTGCAAAACAAAAACTGTACATATTATGGCTCTTTTAACTAGTTAGTGAATCCATATCTTAATACTTTTTCTTACACTCATTCTTACGTTCAAACCACACTATTCCTTTTTGTTAAGGTCATCAAAGCTAAAAGCTTCCTTGTTTCGATTTTTTAAAACGAATGATCGAGAAATGTTTTTAGCGCGATGAATTTTTCTTCGCTTGAGTTAATACATAAATTGTTAGCCTTAGGAATCCTTGTCAAGTTATTTTTAATCAAAACTTTAATTTTAATTCCAGCATATACATCTTTATTGGTTAAAACTCCTACTTAGGTTGTGTTTTGCGAGGCTCTCCGCGTCGTTCTGTTTCCAGTCAATCGTTTTATTCCCTCCTAATTCCTAACTTTAATACTAGCCATTACCTGTCTCCCATATTCCAACCTAAGTCTTCCAGTGTCATTTTTCTCTTCTACCATTCCGTACTGTATAAAGTTCATGTTACTATACTGCTTTAATGAATACATTATTAGCGGCATTGTGCAGCTAACATAATATCCTTTATCACTCATGCTAGCAAATTTTTGAACGAAATACCGGCCTGGTACTTGAGATTTGATTTCAATAATTTTTGTATAATTGTTTTTTAAGTTCTCCCATACTTTCGTTTTCTCATGGATATCTTTAAAATTAATCTATCTTTGTGAAATCTGCAAATCTCCTTGCACCATAATGGTCAATCCATTGCGCGCATTTACGCAGAATATCTAGCTATGCCCTGTGAATAAAGTATTATATTCCTGTGGTTAAAAACTGAATTGTATTTGTGATTACTGATGGATCCTCCCGAAGAGATTAGCTGTTTAGTGTTAAAAATATCATCAAAGTAATCTAATTGGAGCTAGAGCTGTAGTTGTTTAGTTGCATTTTTCTGGAGCGTTTCAAATTTAATTTAGACGCTTTGACCTCTTGATAGAGAGCCAATGAATTTCTAATACAAAATATTTTGTGCAAATTAAAGACAAAATTTCGATATATTTTTATTTGTGGACGGATATCTCTCCGCAATTGCAGATTTACATTTTTGCGGAGAGCTTCTGATATGCGTGCATTATGAATTATAAATTCAGCAATATGATTTACAAGTATAATTATTCTTAACTTAGATGCTGAAGCAAGTCGTGTTAATGGCTCATTCCTTTTTCGCGAATGATACGCAGCAATAATAAGCCGAATAAGTAGCTCGAACGCTCAGTGTTTAAACTCCCTGCTACGTGCCGAAAGGGGGCTTGCTGGTGAAGATGTTTCAATAGAACAATCGAAAACACTTATTCTCAAATGAGAAATCCTTCGCTTTTATTTTGACCATACCTTCGGCTTTTGCGTAGGTGAATATTTGTCAATTATACTCAAGTTTTATAAACCGAACTCTATAATATTTAGGTTTGCAAGTGGGTGCCTTTTCAGCGTACTTTTCTTATCGTATCCTTATGAGAAAAAGGCCCTCTTTTCTTCTAGTTTAAGTTGGTTTCGCTATGCCCGATTTGGGGTTTAGAAGCAAATAAATCTCGCATTCCCATCGAATGACTCTTGCAATTCTATAGACAAGTACTATACTGAAACTTAAAGAATCACATTAATTGAAATCATATACGAAATTTAAATGCTAGTACTTTAATATTATCCGTGATTAATTCTCCGAAGTTACTAAATAAGACGTTATTTCGGGGAAAACTCCATTAAATGGCATTATTGCTGTAAGCATTTTGTATTTCGGGGAAAACTCCATTAAATGGCATTATTGCTGTAAGCATTTTGTATTTCGGGGAAAACTCCATTAAATGGCATTATTGCTGTAAGCATTTTGTAATAGAGAAATTTGGTTCATGTAACCTTCGCTTGATGTTATTTTTTACGAGAATTTTGCATAAAATTTTGGTTACATATCACGTTTACTGCAGATATTACGTTTTATGCGAAAAACTTACTCTCTAAAAGTATTTTATTTTGGTTTATTCTTCCGATATTCATTTTCCTTGGATTTTCAATTACATTTTATTTTTGCTTATACTTTTGTCTTGCAAAACTTTTACAAAAAATATATAAATAATAGGTTAAAGTATGTAAATAATGTATGTAGTTAGTATACAAATAATGGATTAAATATGTTCTTAGTAGGACACAGTTTCATAAGAAATTATAATTTTGCCGAATTTTTTGGGCGAAAGTTTGGAAGCCAGTTTTTTTTTACAACGATAGAGGTTTAATTAATTCCTAGAAGGTAGAATGATTTATGAACTTTTTTGGAGGGAAACATTTGCAGTGAATATCTCTTAAGGGTACATAAGTTTTAAATAAAATATATATCTCCCGGGTTTCTTTATCCGACCCACCTCTTTCCAAAGATGAGGCATCATCCACAGTGGAAGGAGTTATTGCATCTTTGGAAAGCGACCATTTGACTGGCTGTTTCCTTTTCTTTCCGCGCTCACTCTCGAGGCGGACAAATGCTTCCGAAAGAGCGGCCATCAACAAAAAAAAACAGAATCGCATCCCTCTGACAGCGTCAGATTTCGTGAGTGATTTTCAGATGTCAGAAAGTGGCCGCTCCCATTTCGCCTTTTACGCATGGCGCACACACGCACGCACGAAGGACTAGCAGCCGAATACCTCCTCCCTTCCTCTCGACTTCTCAAGGGCCACCGCCGCTTCTTTCTTTTTCTGCCATCATACGAGACCCCGCTCTCAATTCTCAGTATCGCACCATCTCACCAAGAGGTCAGTTTGCGCTCTCATATCCCCACCCCGCAACCTTCTCCTCCTTTCTCCGCCTCCTCTATCTTAGTTACAGTTTCTAACCTGGAGGAAATATATTCTTCTTAGCTACAGATTGTAACCTGAGTTCAGGAATATTTATGCGTAATTAATTATGTTTTTTAACCTCAGTAAAGGTAAGAGACCGACAAGAATTGTTTATAAATAAAACAATAATTTAAATTTTGCTTCCCTCAGTTTTTTAACTTGTCACCTTCTTAATTTATACTGTGGAAAGTAATGGTTTGATTCAATTAGTATTTTATTTACCGAAATTTCTTAAATCTACGTCATATCGCACTTCTGCAAATTTAAACTCACCTGGTGAATTTTATTAAAGGAAAAATTGTTGGTTGACGTAAATGGCGGGATAAATTATCTAGAAATAATGAAAGGGTCTTAAGTAGGAAACGTTACGGCACATTAACCCATCGGAAGATATAAATTTTATTTTCATCATTGTTATCATTATTATTAATTTTTAACCTTGAATGAGAAGATGGATATAGCAGGTGCGAGGCCAGGACAAATAGATATTGTATGGCCCATAGATTTACTAGTTGACGAAAACTCGTTAAATACAAGATAGCATACTGAATAATTTTAAATATTATACATGTTGAATGATAATTTCAATGACAATAATTTAAAGAAGAAAGCTATACTGCATTAGTTTTTATGTTCGTTAGAGGCTCAGTCAGTAGCTTATTCATTTAATCACTTTATTAATAATTGTTTGAAATAATTAACTGAAGTAACGAAATATTCTTCATACTAATTTTTTTGTAGTCTAGTTCGCCTATACCCAAATTCGACCTTACGGAAGAGGTTGTATTGTAAGTTTATATACTCTCCTTCTAAGCTTGGTGTTATATAAGTGATCTCTGAGCACCAGAATATTTGTAAAACATGCTTTGATTCCGAGGTTCCTAGGTTTTTGGTATAGTGTAAGTATTGATGTGTTATTAGAGTCGAACCTTTGGTGCTTGACGTCCGAGCGCTAGACGTTAAATTGCACCAGATCGTCAATTATACTATCGTTACTAATTGCTTGGGGGGATTTGGCGACGCCCTTATTCAAGGCACGTATCCAGGGCCACCGTGAACAGGTTGTGCCCAGCGCAAATACGTTGAGCTTATCGATTTAAAAAATTATCGTGTTAACTCGATAATTAAATTCCTTATCACTACAATCAAAAATGTATAAAAGGTTAACATATGTAGTATATACATATTTATCATTAGATAATTTAGTTTTATTCTTATTCTATTATTATTTGCTTCCTTTCTACATCCTGTGGCACTAGAAAATAATATTGCACAAAGGTGTCTTAACCACGCAGGGGCTCAGGACCCATCATGCCGTGGATTCAGCTCTATCGATAACTTTTCGAGGGAGAAGGTTTTGTTTTCTTCCGTGATCTACAGAGCTTGAGCTGGAATTGCGTTTCTTGTAGAATCAACCATGCTAGGGTTCTGAACTTTAAATATATCATTAGTTATGACGCAGACTGAAGACAGATCACGAAGCATTGGAACTCCCACTGAGGGGGTTGCAAAGGCCTCTGTGTACCTCTTTGGTAGCCCTTAACAGTCACGGTACAGCTGTAAAAACACCGTTGAGGTAGGCTATGGTAGACCACCTCCTCTGTCTGTTGATAGTTGTGGTGAGTTACAAAGGAATACCAAAATGTGCAAGTGTCAACTATATCAATCTATCTCGGGCTGCTATTTGTTTGCACGAAGAATTACAATCACGTAAAACGTCCCTCACTTCGAAGTGGTGAGATGTGCAGAAGTTAAGAAAATAGAAACATTAATCCCAAAGAAAGCTAACGTGAAAAAAGTCTGACAGGTCCAGGACTCGAACCTGGAGTCTTCCACTTTCCAGACCGATGCTCAACCTCTCCTTTCCGCCACTTTGTACGGCCGGTTCCTCAAGGAGGACGGTGGCCGTGGACGATGCCGCACAGTCGGACGAAACCACTTTGCTCTTGCCTATAAAGTCTCTCAAAATGACTTGAGAATATATTCTGGCTTGATAGCTTAGTTGGTTAAAGCATCTAACCGGAATGCGGAAGACTCAGGATCGAGCCCTAGCCCTGTCTCTTTTTTCATGTGAGTTTTTCCTTGGCATTTCTCCTAGGTGCACGCCTCTACGTACTCAGTTACCTCTACCCTTTTCCTTGCGTAAGAACATTAATTTTGGAGAAAAATCGGTCCGAACATGCGAGAACTCTTAAGTCGTTTATATAACCATACGTTCCTTGGAGAAGTGCTTTTCCTCAATGGGTGCTGAAGAAGGCAAAACAAATTACAAAGAAAGTAAATTCAACGAATTGATTCTTATGAACTTGTTGTTGACTGCGATTTCCTTCATATTACAATGATAAGGAGAAAGCAGGAAGCGAAGTTGATAGCAGGGAGAAGGGGTTAAGGATTCGTTTCTCCCTGCTGTATTCACCATATTTTTGGCTTAATTAAGAATTGCAAAATATTTTTAATGATGTACTCTATTGTTGCGAATATAAATTCAAAACTGGCTTCAAAGTAGGTATTCATTTCTAAATAGTATGAGGACACAGCCGTCTACTTTGTGTGAACGACATCGCTATTTTATTAGAAGGCCGCTTCTTTGTCCATTTTATTTTGAAATGAAGTTATAGTTACACAAAAACGGGCGTGACAGTTATGCATTCAGCTCCAAAATTTTTCTGGAAAAATGAGCAGTTTTATCTTGATATTTCTCAATTAGTTGGTTCAGGAGCACATTTTAAGAATCATAGTAAATATACCGGCGTGCCTTCCTTTTCTGTGGGAGGTGCCCGGCCTCCCTGTATGTCCACTATCATACTAAAAATAAAACAATGTATTTTTACCATTTGGAGCACCAATCCTTCTTTCATCCTAGGTCAGAGCTGAAGACTCCCTTTTCAAATTGTCGAACAGATGGGCATTGAGTTTTGCTCATTTTGAGCTACAAGGTCCTGAGAAATTTATTAGATATTGATTACATTAAAAATAATGCTCCTTTAAAAGTTGAATGTAATTGCAAAGCCTTAAATTTAATTTAATAATGCTCCCAGTTCCTCGAATATTTTGAAGCGTAGCCACAAGTCTGATTATATATGTGTATATAAACACACACACTGGTCTGATACCACAATCCTTACTTAATATACACCTCCTCGTAATTTTTATGGTGGAATACAGGTGAAACTTTTAAGATGATATAAAAAAGGTCGTACGAATTGCGACTCATATTTATCATTGATATTCAAGACAGTAGAAACTATGTAATCACTGCAATATATTTGTTGCATCCTTTATTGTGATTTCTCCTAAATTAAGACAACTTGTTTCTGAGTGTATTTACTCGTATGTAGACTATGAGAATGTCATTATTTTTTCTTTGTTAGGAATCAATAACTGAAAATAGTTTAACAAATTCTTTATTTAAAGTGTTCAGGTCATTGACATACACATGGAAGAAAGGTTTGCAAGGAGAGGAACTCTCTCAAAACGTATATTTTTAAGTTGCTGCACTTAAGAAGTATTTTTCAAACTCTTACTTTTGATTAAGAGAGAGAAACGGCCGCTTATTTCACCATATTTCAGGCCCTTAAACGCTCAATGCACACTCAAATAGGAAAGTTCTTTGAAGACATAATAAATATGAAGTACATAAAATAACATAGATTAATAATTGCAAATACAAAACTTAAAAGTAAAAAAGTTGAAAATTGGTCCAATGCTGACTTAATTCATAAACAGCATTCCAGTGGCAGTTATATTTTCAGCCCACCGAGATTCAATAAATCAATAAATAAGTTTGATTGAACGCGTATTCATCTTAAGATTAGTTGATAGACACAGTCATTACTAAAAAGAAAACTTTTAAGAATAGAGTTAATCGGAAATTTCATGGATTTTGATTTGCTTTTGGAAGTAAAATGGTATTCCCTAATAAAACAGTGCCGTTTTCGTTCAAACTCGAGGAGATACACGATATGCATCCATGAACATTTATGAATCTTCTTTCTCTTTTACGCGTAGTACTCATGAACTTATTGGATTACTTCTTCTTGCCTTCTTGTGTTCCTTTGCCATAAGATTACTCTATACACTAATACTTTTCTTCAATTGTAATAGTCTACATCTAAGTAATTATTACTTTTTGCCCTAGATGGACTATCTTCAAGTTAAAATCACATTTTGAATCACTGGAAATCCTATATGATATAAATATCGGGAAAATATCCCTAAATAGGTTTCCAATGAGACGTTTACAGTGTCTATAAACATGAGCGTCAGATAGTACTCTTCGTGGATGAGAAATACGCACTCTACTTCAGATGGAAAACATGATGTGTAAGTTCATGCAGCATTACATTCGTGGATGAACACTAGAAAAGTTTTTCTTACTAACATAAAAATCATGTTATAGACGTTACGGTTTATATTTCTCCGCACTCAAAAGTAGCCGTGCTTTGCGTAAGTGAATTATCAGGTGAAATATTTAGTTTATCTTTCTACAAAGTATTTCATAAATTAACATTCTTTTCATAATCATCTTCGAAATGAGGCACTTCAAAACACTTGTTTTGTCAGACTTTTGAAAGTCTTCAAGTCTTTGCGGTTCATGTCAGACAGTCAATATCATCAATTTAACCAGGTTATCTGTTCTGTTCACCCGCTATATCCTCCCCATTCCTGTCCAACTCCTTGACCAAAAGCCCTTTGCTGCAGACACTGGTAGGAGGGTAGGAACTGTGAGGTAGGATGACTCTGAAGTGGAGCTTGGGCGACACTGCTTCCTGATATCCCCCCGATGTTTCCACCCATTGCTAAGGACCCGTGATTGTAGTAGTACATGGGAGATGGAGCGGCGAATTGGGCCCGATGTGGGACCACGTGGCTGTCTGTCTCCAGTTTCATCGTGGGCACCTGTAATTCGTGGTAGTTGGGGGAATCTCCGCAAGTCCTCTCTCCAGAATCTTCCCTGACTCCACCAATCCTGTATGGCCTGTGGTATGCAGCAACAGCGCATTCCGCTACAGGGCTGCTTCCTCCGTATCCTTCTAGTGGCGCTGCCGGTTCCATTGTCTGCTCGTGCGGTGTCCATAGGTTGGGTGGTTGTGTTACTGGTGACGGTGTATTTGTTTGAGGTCCTTGGTGGCCCTGCGGAGGTGGTAGGATCAAGCAGTTTCCCATTGGAGTCAGTGCCGGATGGGGTGGTAGATATTGGTCGAGTTCGGCGCCATCTATATCCTCTCTCATGGTATCCACATCAATTCCACTGAAGTCTATCCTCTGGTCACCTGTAGAAGTGAATGATTTTTCAATTATTTTTAGAAAAATTAAAAATTTTTTTGATGATTTACCAATGTGACATAAATTCTCATTTTGGTAAGTCAACTCTGAGATCAATCTAAAATAGTCTGAGATAAAAAATGCATGAAAGATATCAATAGAGTAAGTGGATATATCAAGAATATCATTTGAAATTTGCATTTCATGAAATTTATTGATCCGCAATGAGTAATTTTACCGTAGATTTCATCGGACACAAATGCTGTGCTATTTCTTCGATTTGTTGGTAATGTATTTCTTCACTTCGTGTATATTTTAGCTATGCGTTCAGTAACCCTTTTTCTTGGTGCGGGTTTATTGAATAAAAGCAAACTCTCTGTGAAAGCTTTGTTTCATTTGCAAAGGTTAAGGACGAACTCGCAAATTAAAATTAAGTTTGAGAAAATCCGCTAAATACATTTCATTTCTACCATACTTTCTGAATATTTACTTTTTATAACATTCGTGCGTTATTCATGACATTGATTCCACATTTCTTATTCCTCCCTCTTATAGCAACCATTTTATTGTTTAATATTTATTATTTCTTCTTTAACATGTAGTCTCCATAGCAAAACTTAAATAGCACAGTAAATTTTTTATTGTATATTTTCCTAAATCGGAGAGCGGAAAGGATAATTCATTTCTAAATATTTACTTGAAAAATCTCAATTCACGAGAGAAGAAAATCGGAAACCCGCTTTACTTGGTAGTAATAGCTCGGCCCGCGTTTAAACATTTAAACGTTCTAAAAGAGCTCAATTTCTGTGGTAGTAAAGGAGCCAGAATCGAAGATTTTCGAATGAACCACGTAGGGGGGGGGGTGGCGGATTTATAATTTGGCACAATAGGTGTTAGCTGAGGGCGTCATTCCTGTGAGGGGCCTCATTAAGACTATCCTTATGAAATCTCAATAACACACGTATGTGCTGTATTTCCGTTTCGTACTGAGATTGTTTCAAATGCTATAGAGGTACTACGAGTTCGCGAGTTTTTGTTTTTCGCTTTAAGAAAGGATTTTATACATGTTGGAAAATCTATATAATATGATTTTAAAGCATATTACAAAATTAAGGTAACTAAATCAATTACTCCATTAATCATTCATTATAATATATAGATGTGCTATTTATAATTCAATATTTTTATTTATAATTGTTTATTACTGCCTTAGAGAAGTGACAGAGTTTTCTATGGCAATTATATTTGTGTATTTGAAAAATTCATACCATAACTTTCATAAATCGTAGTGAAGGCCTCGATCTAATCTTTGCGCTTAGGGCCTCCGATCCCTGGAGAATTCAATCATTTGGACCAGGATATAAATCGGAGCGATGCTCACGTTTCGATGCCCTCTTATTTGAAGCTCGGACTCAATATATTGAATTTAGTAATGCACATAAATGACCTGAGTGTTATACCAGTCTCACCTTGCATTGGGCCAGCTCCGCATCCTATCGGAGTGGAAGCCCCTGTGATCCTCTCTGTCTTCAGCAACGATGGAAGAGGAGCCATCATTGGAGGCTGCGGTTGTTGTTCACCCTGTAGGGACATTCCTCCTCCGTTGGGTGTAGTGGGAGGCGTCGGTGGACCGCTCGTGGCCCCGGGATTCGGAGTCTGGGCGACTGGACCGTTCCTTCCGCCAGACTTTCTTGCCCCGTCCGGCTTGGCTGATCGCCTTTGCGAATAAAATAGAACAGATCCACTATTACTTAATTAAGTAAATCTCTGACACGTAAATTAGGTTTACGGTATACATATTATTAAGGGAGTAAATCGCCCCAATTTACTTTAAATATTTAAATTCGTTTAGAATAGCAAAAACAGCCTCATGAGGAGATTCAGAATCAAAATACATCGTTTGCTACAGGAGCGAGAAGCTTTGATATTATTTAAGCTGATCTGGTTTGCTCTACAAGTGGAATATGAGCCAAAATATTAGTTATGGTTTTAAATAGACCGCCAATATTCTCAAGTATTAAGCTTAGTGATAAGTAAATGTCTGTGACTCCAGTAACAATGGCATTTTATTAATTAAATAATTTTGAAAATACGACGATTGCTGCGTGTATACGGGCACATAAATGCATGATTTAGTCATACTTAAGAATTTCAGTTACATATGTCGGACTCTAATACGATCACCGTCACCTATATTTTCTATGCATCTACTCAACGATCTTTGGGGTCAAAAGAGCGCTTTAAATTTAACATGGACAAAGTATTCCAAAATTGTCCATTTGAAACAAGCTTCTTTTCGTTTTACATAGCTGGACCATGGCTAAAGAACATAAAAATCTAGTGGACGGTAATTTCACAATTTATCAGCAGACCTGAAAGCTATACATCTGTTAGAAAACTTCAGCAATCGTCACCAAACCAATCTCTAACTTTTAATTTAATTAAGCTTCTTTTCGTTTTACATAGCTGGACCATGGCTAAAGAACATAAAAATCTAGTGGACGGTAATTTCACAATTTATCAGCAGACCTGAAAGCTATACATCTGTTAGAAAACTTCAGCAATCGTCACCAAACCAATCTCCAACTTTTTGGATGCGGGACTATCTTTTTCAAGTTCACTAACTACTAATTGAGCAAAAATATAACTGTTTCTACCTATACTTTCTGCTGTGTATTGTGCTTAGGTCTTAGAGAGACTCACCCAATATTGGAGTGTCCAGGGGCTGTCCTAGGTGTCGGCCTATTCGCTGACTTCTGCACACCATTTACCGCTCCTCCGGGGCTACCCTCGCCTCCGTCTTCACCTTTGGTTCCGCCAACTGCCCCTTGGGACCCAGCACCTCCATTGGGGGCGCTCCCTTTTCTTCTTCTCGGTTGATACTTGTAATCCGGGTGCTCTCTCTTGTGTATTTCCCTAAGCCTTTCTGCTTCCTCCACAAAAGGCCGCTTGTCGTGATCGCTAAGAAGCCTAATGAGAAACAGAGGAGAGTAGAAACACTTTTATTACCACCTTTAACAGAGAGCGTGAGATTTAATCTTAAACTTGCACGTGGGTCTAAATTAATTGAATTAAGAATAGATTGTTCGTTTCATTTTCTACAGTCTGTTAATATTGTCCATTAAGCAGGACAGTATTGATCTTGGAAAATAAAACGACAAGAAGTATACTTTTCTTTCCGGAATGCTCAATTCACATTTCTATATATACACATTACGACCTTCTGCTGTAGTTTTTTTTATCTAAGTTTCAGAACGTGAAGTATGTTATATCTATCTAATCAAGTTTTCTTATATGACGATATTTAATATCTTTAATCTTAATTTTAATCTATTAACTCCTTTGTTGAATATGATTATGTAGCATTTCTATCCTTAAACAGATATAAGCCTTTAATTATTGCATTTCATGTGCACTTTATGCTAAAGCATCGAAATTCCCATGAATTGCTATTATGGTCAATAATTTAAGCACCCCACATGTCGCGACAGTTCTATTTTGAGTTTCATTTGGAAAATATAATTATTACATACATACATAAGTGTTCTACCTTTCGGTAGGTCCATGTGCCCTAATATTCCCTATAATTATTACGCCGCAGATATTATTACTGATGGAGGAAATGGGTATTATAGGGCAAGAGAAATTTCGTGGATTACTGAAGTCAAGATTTAAAATACTTAATAAACTCTTACTGTGAAATTAAAATTATCGAAGATTCCTTCCAACAGTAACACCGCACTTCCTCGAAATTAGTTTTACATCTTTAATTCTAAGATTCGGTAGTCAATCAGTCCATTGTTTATTATTGTCTTTATCCAATTGAATAGTACTGGTCTTTTTGGTTTAGGTTATTGAAATAGATTCTGTGGCAGTTAAGTTGTACACTTAGAGTGATTCCGAAAAATTTACAAACTGTTATTCAAGATTTCATTATCTTTCTGCAAAGATTGTTAGGCCTGCAATTTTGCCTTTCAATTAACCCTAATCTTTATCACTGAAGACAAAATCTCCTATTTCTAACAATTTAAAAGTAATCAAAATTCGTAACCTGTCATGATTAATTGAACTGAGTGTTGCGAGATGTTTTATTCTCAACTATGTTTTTATTTTAGCATAAAGGTCAGCGAATTGTCGCTGTTATATTATCGTATACATTATAATTTTAGGCTTGGAAAATATTTTTAGTATCCCCAAAAACTAAGTACAACATTGGATAATCCTCTATTCTCAAGGGCAATTCTCTCCGCTTCGGGGCATCAATTCTTACCTAAAGTCCAGAATACGCAATTTCGCTGATATCTGGATAAGTCTGAAAGTAAAAAGGTTTCCTAACAACATTCCACGAAATTTTGGCGTTTCAGTTTTACTGAAAAGTTTGCGATCCAAGAGTATTTAGATGATATTTATCACTGAGGATATTGCAAATGATGGTTATAGCTTTCTAAAAGTATAAGAATTTAAATTATTCTTAGAAATCGAGGACCCGTTTGAGCAATATGCTTCTGCATTTATTGAAAATTTTTTTCAAAATAGAGGGTATGATTTTGAGTCAATCTTAGTGAAATTTCCCTTGGTTGATCAGCGTACGTAATTTAAGTACATCTTTCTAAGAAGACGGTATTCGAAAATTGTGTATATTCTCTTGGGTAAGAGTGGATGTGAGTCTTTGAATTTAATTTTTGATCGCAAATATAAAATATGTTCACCTTCCTCAGATGTATTCAATATGCGTTCATTATCTCTAGGAAGAATACTTTATGTATGAATTCGTTGTATTCTTTTCAATGATGTCTTTTCTTCGCTTATTCACCTTTTCACAAAGAGATTTTCGGGCCATTGCGATTCGATTTAGCTCATTTTTACACTCCACTGGGATTCGAATCCAATTCGGAATGATAAACGCGATAATTAATACGTGCTACATTAACCAAGTTTTTCTTTCTATGCAATGCCTAATGTCATTGGTTTTCTCTCGCTAAACCAAATTTTAAGTTTCAGCTGAAACAACCTACTTGGAAAAAGAATAGCAATAAATGATTTACTGTACGTTATTGTACACAATTTTATTATCTAAAAGAGAATGCGAAAATATTATTTCATTACTCATAAAATTTCCATGAGGTTTTTAAGAGAAAGAGGGGTTTTCTCTTTAGCAAATGCATCGCTTTCTTAATTATGGTATTTATGATACTTTTATATGGAATAAGTCAAGTGAAAATTTCGTAAAATTTTTATGTCACATCTCGATGTGGTTTTCCCTCAAGCAGAGAATATTGGTATTTACACCCTTAATATTCCCCAAACATCGGCTTGATAACATCAACTTAAAAAAATCTGTCGTAAATATAGACATAATTTTCTCCCCATTTCGTCATCGAGATGCGTAGATTCTTCTATAAAAAATCCTTATCTGAGTCCTTCCTCAACTGGTCACAATCACAACAACTCCAAAAGATTAATTTCAACGTAAAATAAAGGATCGAAGATACCGCCCCTTCCTCGAAATCTGAGTATAACTAGGATCATAAAGTCAGAAGCCTTCTTATGTCTTTATGCCGACAGACGGAGATTCTATCTTTCGCTCCAGCTATTACATAAGGTTTATCACTCATACTTTAACGTGTATTACCTCAAAAGGCCTTCAGTAAAACGATAGTAATGTGGTCAAAATAACTAACATTCTTTTTCATCATACATCATTACATATCACATATCTTTAGCAACTTTAATTCATATTACTAGCATATTATTCTAAAGATTGTCATATAATTCAATGATACAATTACCAGGAAGTTCCTCTCTACTTTATTCAATTGTGCGAAAATGTAGGCTTCCAATACAGAATTAAAATATGATATAGATTTTTATTTCAAGCTTAAGAGCCGAACACTTAGTTTATACATAACTAAATGTTCATAATGTTAATAAGTTTAATTTAATTACTTCCAAACCATTTTTTCGGAGGCAACTGCTCATAACTCTTAGCTTGTTAAACCGGTCGTTTGTTAGTTCCAGTAAGTCTTTGATTTGGAAAAAATGAAAACTTAGGAATAAAATATAATTTTTTTATTCTGTAATTGCTACCTCCAATCAGAATATATAATTTTTCTAAATTATGTACATATATGTAAGACTGGAAACCTATAGAATTTTTCAAAATTATGGGTTATAACTGAAGCCGCCTGATTTACGTCTTTCCTTTTATCTGAATAATCTGTCCAATTCGTACTTCGTGACTCCTGGGAATACCTTCGTCCTTGACAGAATTTGAACCCTAGCTCGAAGCGTCAACAATTATCTTCATATCCCTCCAATGACATTATCGCAACGTTAACGAAATAATGGAAAAACTCAAGTTAGCGTCTCTTTAGAAAGACGGGGCGTTGGAATTAGCGCTTATCCACCTCAAGGCATAATAGAGTTGTTACGCAGTTGCTTGAATACCTCGACTTTGGACAGATGTTGGTAGTCTAGGGAAGTAGATGGACTTCGGAGGAAATATGTGGTCGTTAAACATTATAGTTGCTGCGAGTTACCTTTATACTATTTATTTTCTCCGCCATTAATGTTTCGAAGATTATTTTTTATTAAGTGTATTGATGATGAAGCAAGTACTATGGTAAGAATGTTCGTGTTGTCTCCAAGACTTTTCGAATTAATGAAGTCTTGGAGAGAGGTTGGACCCTCAACCCCACCTTCGTGAGCTAAAAATTCTTTGGAGAGGGAATGAGGCATTTGGCTCACTTGGCAAGATGAGAAGTTTGCACTTGCTTTAATCACCGAGCCAGAAATATTTTAAAGGAACAATTTCACGATATAACACCACCTGCAGGTGCTATGCACAACTTTTTTTCATTGCATTCAATGAGAAAGACTTGTCTTCTTGATAAGTTCTATTCTTCAATGTCACATCGGTTCAAAATTTTGGCATTGGTTAATTCTATGGACCTATATGATATGAAATTAATCTCTCAGAACTCCCAATGATTTTGGCCTTAGAAATATGCATAAGGGTCTCATATTTATAACTTAAGAAATTTCTATGAGTACATCACCATTTATCAATTTCTCACTCCTATTTTACGAAATGTTTCTCAGCCTATAATCATCGTCATAAAAGTTGTTGGGAATGCTTTTTAATATTCACTCAAACTGCGGAAGCGAAATCTAAAATATATTCCCAATATTTGGAGATTTTATGAAATCTAGGGAAAATTTCATTTTGAAAAAATTTTAAATCAGCCAAAAATTTCTGGAGAATCAACATACATCAAGATATCGCCATGTGAAATGCTTTAAAAATACATTGTCACCTCGGATTATGTTGTATGTAGTTATATTTATCCTTGTTTTATGATTAAGCGTACTATTATTTATTTTGACGAAGTAAATAGGAATGGTTGATTTTTGTTGTAGATTACGGGCATTATTTGGATTTCTCCTCGAAAAAAAGGATACTAATAAATCTGTCTTGAACCTACGCGAATGGTATTATATAGAAAGCTGGAAAAGCATTGCTTTTTTCTTAAATATTTAAGACGATTCAAATGCATGGAGAGAGGGACTCTTAATGCAATGCCTTTCGAAACGTTCTTTAATAGGGAGATAATCGTTGCAAATGTGCGTGCAGGACATAAATGGCAGTTGTTTTTCAAGTACCTCTCGCATGCATGGACCAATAGATCTGTTAGCCTCCCAAATGTTTCTTGGATGAACGGGTAATCGCTTAGGCCAACTGCAGCTGACGGAATTGCGAGCACATATCTCGGGCTCTTTTTCAATCCGATTGAACCTTTTTCTCCTCCCAATCGAAAGTGGCCGTCGCTCAACTACTGGACATAAAGGGGTTCTCTCCAAGATAAGGCGAGCCCAAAAACAAACGAAGAAAGGCTAGTTGGTGACGATAGAGTATGTGCAGACGCTCCTGAATCTCTCCTTCGAGGGTGTCTGGTCATCCATTTGGAGATATTAAAAAGGGAAAGCGGAGGATATAAAAAGAAGAAAGGGCGGTGGAATGTATCGAAGTGGCGACGACAGATGACTGTGGTACAAGTGGATCCTAGATGGGACCTCCCACGCAACAAGAGAGGCTGAGAACCGTGCATAAGAGTTGGTGACACGCATTACCATTGCCGAAGTAGGAGCACCTGTTTCTATTTCATTTTCGCTGGGCGCGCATATGGTATTTTGGCAGGGTACGTGCTGGAATTTCGTTCGTATCTGTCTTCGTGCTTAAGATCACGACGTTGCTCTGCAGGAAGGTTGACCAAGAGAAATCCGAATAGATGGAGGCTTTTATCGGATTGGAAGTTATAAGGGATATTTTGTAAAGGATAAGAGACATTTTCATTCAAGAATTCATTTTTAAGCGAACACTTCAATGATTCACATTTAGTAGTAGCTTTTTTGTTCAATATTTTATATTTGATAGTTAATCATTCTCGGACTTCATTTAGGAGATAAAGGAAAACGAAAATTAATTTTTAAAAGATTTACGGATTGCTAGAATCTTTCCTTCAATATAGTCACCTGCATGACGTGTATGCTTGAATGTTTTGAGTGGTATTCATTGGAAGAAAACGGCAATTAATTGAAATTCTAAGGTTATATCAATAGTTATAACATATCAGTAATAGCAAAATTGATGATATGGCGTTTTAAAAGTTTCCAGGAATAATTTCTTTAGGATTGGTATTATTTTATTCCGTATGAATATTATATATTATATTTCCTGCCATTGTTATTCAGCATGTCTTGTTCCTAAATGTTGCTATATCGCTACTATACTGCCGGCCTAGACTACGTAAAGAATGAACTAATAATTTACTATCTTTGCAAAGTCATTATCCCTTTTATTCCCTACTCTTCTACTCTCGAATAAACTTAACTTTTAGTTAGGTTTTATGATATCAATAATCTTCTCATAGCAAAAGATACTACTTAAAAGGCATCTTTTAATCTGAAAGAGGAATAAATATGTATTACATTTAAGTTGCTTCATAAAAATATGGGTACGGGAGTCAAAAGATGTTACCAAATGTTTACGGCTGAGTTACCACTTAACTTTGTCCATAAATATCCGTTATCAAAATAGACTTTTTAGAAAAGGTAAAATTAACATTCCATTACCGGTAATCATTTCAAAATTTTCTCAAAGAATACGACATTAATGTCAATAACGACAATTCTCCGTAATGAGAAACAATCGAGGCAATGGTTTATTTCGGATTATCTTAAATATGAAACTGTAAAATAGGAGTCTGGGCATGCTAAAAATAAAAGGAAAAATATATAAAAAACAATCAAGGCTAAGACAGAGTAAATTTTAATCAGTGAACTTTATAGTAATAATAAGAAATCTACATAAAATTTTTCGAAACTTTGGACTCTGAATCTCTTCAGAGAAACGTTATCGATGATATGCCTGTCGGACATCTGTTTCAATCAAATCAGAGGATAGCTGTCATAAAATGTTCGTTAGAGACCTTCTAAAAAATAGACTCACGTCTGTTTCCCGAAGAAATACATGTATAAAAAGATTATTACAACTGAGGCTGAGATCACTGACATGAAATATATATGTTTCGTCTGCGAGGAGACCTTGAGTTACGTTTCTCGTATTATCTATGACGAGCCATTTCTAAGCTCTCAAAATTCGGGACTTTTCCATTGATAATTCACAGAAAATCCAGTTCAGTTTAGTTTATCTAAAAACGGGTACTCTTCATCCCACTGAGTGAGCTCAATACTAAGAAATTAGCATACATGATAGTTTCAGGAGGCTTCTTTAATTCAAAATAAAACTCAGCTATGCCTAGCTTCCATATTTGGACAAAACAGTTTTCCTGGAAATTTAATTTCTGCATATAATTGGAGAGTTTCTCGTGGATGTTGTTCAGTTGCCCACGAAAAGTTTTATATTTCTGACTTAACATTGATATTGACTTTATAGTGAAATATCTTTAAGGATAGTTCATTTTTGCTTGGGCTTTATTACATGATCAAATTAGAATCATTAGCTAGTGAATGTAGAAATAAATGTATTCAATTATGTTCATATCTGTAATCAAATGGGCATTTTCGTCTTTTAATGGCAATGTAATACAAACGTAAGGGTACAAATATACGTATTTATTTAGGTGTTTGATCACGAGGTCAAAGCATAATAATTTAATAGCAGCCGTAAATTTTATGCTATAATAACGTTCTCCTTTCTGAAGAACGCGTTGAACGAGTGATCCTATTGACCAAACTATAGAATATTAGAATAATCAACTTTTCCTTTACAGTAAATAGGATTGGAAAGGTTGGCACCTCTGATTGGGGACGCGTTTTTTGGAGGAAGGAGAGAAGACATTGACCTTTGAACCGTTTCCCTTGGGGAGATATCTTTCTTCAAAAACGAGTGGTCCCTTCGCAGTACTCCGGTCGACATTTGGGTCGGGCCTTAAAAAGCGCGCTTATCGAGTTCGTCATGGACAGAATTAGAGCCCTCAATGGATATTAATTTCAACATTTCCACATGTTTATTTCTAGCGGGTTATTGATGAGCTACTCGACGAAATTATATACATCTTTAGTTACTTCAAGAACTGGCTGTCATAAGTTATATGTGTTGTCAGTCATTCTTTTGAAACGCTATTATGATAGCCATTCTTTCTTTCCATTCAGTATTCCTCGGAAGGGCAATTTCTTTTTGTTACAAATACCAGTTATGTTTTATGTTCTAGAAACTTTCCTGTTTTCTTTAAATAGATTTTTTTCCATTAATCATTTCTATGAAATTCTATAAGCGCAGATATGTTTGCTGAATCATGAGCAAAAACTGTTCCAAATAAACGAATATGAACCATTTTTTATTCATTTTCAGTAGTACGATGTTGAACTGTTTCCTCTAGTTCATTTGTTAAGGATTGCATTCAGGAAAATATTAGTTTACATGAAAATCGGATAGTGGAAGTTTTGTTGAATCAAGAGCGCAAGTAGTTTTCTAGTAACACCATCTTACATGCTCTCTTAGGATAATAATGAGCATTACATTGTCGTAAATCTGCAATTGGCTTTTTATGTTGAAATGTTCTTGTATAATCATTCTACATTAGACCTCCTACATCCTACATAGGGATGGCTTTATTTTTTCGATTCACGGAGAATTAACGGATAAACTAATGATGAAGTAGCAAGTATTTTGATACTCCCACAAGAAAAGAATTATCCGCGGAAATCTTCGTGGATTGAGGCACAGGATGAAGGGGTAGGTGCGCGGAGGATAGTATTCTTAGTATAGGCTGAAGATAGAGCGTGGGTGAACAGTTGCTAGGTATCGTTTTGTCGGAGAGATAAGGATTCCAACGCTTGACTTGCCGATAGCGGTATGTTAGAGGGGAGATTAGAAGAGGACAAGACCTTTGCAGATGGAGAAGGAGAGAAGGAGCAGGGAGGGGAAGACAGGTGGAGTGAATAACACCTCTCCAGGGACAAATTCCTGCATAGCCAAATCGGAACAGTTCAAATTTCTTTCCTAAATAACTTGCAGCATTTCACACTTTTCAGTTTCTTTTTGCGTAGCAATGGCTGAGTTCAATACCTCTTAGGAAATCGTGCTCATACTTTTGAGAATGTTTTTTATTTATGTAGTGTTAGTTTCTGGGAAGCATGATCATAATTCAATGCTTCTCAGACCGTGAGGCATAGAATCGAGGTTACGCAGGAGAGTGTTTACGACCTCTCACCGATAAAATTTTAAAGTTACGCGTTAGTCGCTTATAAATCGAAGATCATTTTCATTTATTGCTTATTTTCTTCTCTCTTCATGTAATATCCTCAGAAATTTCTCGTACGTATATTATAAGTCATGCACTGTCATCCTTAACTTTAACTTAAGATTTTTGTCAACTTCCCAAAGTTACTCGGATTAGTGATTTCGGTAGCCATTCCAAACAGCTTATTATCGGTTTATTCTTTCAATGACAATAACCAATACGCTATTACTAAGTACGCTTTTATAAAAAGAGCCTCAGAACGAACTACCAGGAGTATCCTCAAAGAACAAGAATGTTGAGATTTTCTGTCCCTTTTTCAACCTCCGACAGCCGTGATAAGCTCAACGCCTTTCAAGAAGTTGGTTCGTTAATTAATTTTAAATAACTATCACCATTACGTGACGGTTAAACTTCTGAAAATTTTAAAGGTTCGAAATTTTTGGATCCTTTCACATCCATCACTGATTCTCTAACGGAATGAAGCACTTCGTCTTCCGCTGTTAAGACTTGTCGTTGCTGCGAAATGCCGTTACCGTAAAGATGTTTTGGAATCATCTTTCGCTATATTTTCTCACTTAAATGCTTTATGAAATTAAATTTTTCCGAACTAGTTTCAGCGTTGTGTTTGATTTTCTCCTGAATAATATTTAACACGTCTACAGTTACCGTACTAACTATCCACAGGTTCTTAAACAGCTTTTCAATGCTCACCTTCACAACAAATGAACTGTCCGGCGAACGTCGAGACAGTGGATTTCCTTTGCACCGGATATAATGAGAACGTCAAATAGAAAATATAGGTGCATTCCCTCATTTTTGTCACCGATCTTTCAAAATAAACGACACTTTCTGCGCACTGAGTCATTTGTTTGAAGGGGTTTAGTAGGTGGTAAAAAGACTGATGAGCCCACTTTTACCGTTATGGAGATACATGGAGGATTGGAACAGAAGTGGCAATCGTCCAGACGCACTTAAGATCTTTACGATCGATGCATGCTTCATCTCTTTTCCCCTCTGCCTTTTCGTTCTCTTTTTGTTTCTTAGACTAATCTGGTAGTCGTCGCCTGCTTTCTTCCGTACCTTCCTCATTCTATTGCTCTGACTTCTCTCTCTCGCCTATCCTAATTGTAAGTCAAAAAGAATAAGAATGGGCTCTCGAATAGCCGAGTGATTCTGCTGGAAAAATCAGAAAAATAGATAAAAGAACTAGTTGCTTCAAGAATTAATTTTTCCGCGAACGATACGCGAGAGTAATCGATTAGGGATGTATAGTAATGATGCATGCATTCCCTGCCACACGCCGAAAGGCTGCTCGCAGGGTAGTAATGTAGACGTAGATTAGACAACCTCATCAATGTTTCTCTATAATCCTCATAAATATCTCAATCTTAATGATTGAAAAAGGGATATAAAAGGTAAAGCAAAAGGGTGATAGGTAATTTTGATCGATAAGACGTTCGCCTAGGAATACTATAATGCCTTTTGTAATATTGATCGAAGCTATTAAATTTATTTTTCATATAGAAATGCCACTCCTCCGTTTTATACATTTTGAAAGACTTCCTTTCGACTGGAGTCCTTGAGTTTTGAAGAACATAAAAACTGTGGTCTTCCAAGTACTTGGTTCTCACTACCTTTTTAGATTCTATTTCGTCTATCGAAGAGACCTAGAAACTTTACGTAACACACAAGGAAAACTGTTTCATACCGTGAATAGCTCCTTACGAGACTGATTCATGATTTGTGTTGAGAGATGGGAATTAGTGGTAGAAAAGGCGATGAAACTGTTTTCCCTCTAGAAATGTATTTTATTCGAGCCAAGAGCGAGGTCCATCATAGTTGATTTCCAGCTGGTGATTCAAATCATTCTGCAACTGTCCCCTTCTTAATCTTTGTAATGGTCACATTTACCCTTTCATCTGTATCTTTACTATGAGCCTCTCTTTCCCTCTCTTCATCAACCAACGAAGACCGCTGCTTTTCGTCTATCAGTGGCAGCAGTTAACAAGCGCCACTCTAGGGCTAAGACTCCGGAAGGGAGTGGATGATGGTGAGAATGGAGATGAGAGTCAGAATAAGAAGAAAACACAGCATAATGAATTAGAATGCTAAAATTTTAATTTGTGCTCGGTATTGCATTTGAGGATAACTTCCGTCGCAGAAAAGTTATGCGGAACGAACCATGGACACATATCGTCTCATCTTAACGTTCTGATGTCTTGGAACTTAGTAGGGTTTGCATTAATCCACCTCTACACCTTTGAGGAACTTTTACCTGAAGTACAGTTTTAAAGTTTTGAAATTAATGCTCAATTTTTACCATCGTAATTTTTGGAATTAAGTTATAACAGCAGAGAGTAGAGACAAGATGATCTGTGATAGAATGATCTGTACTATAAGTAATTTCAAGGCGATATTGATTTCAAGTATGCCATTTCAACGATGATTATTTTAGCGGTAATTTGCTTAAAGAATTTTGGCATTCCCCTGACTTCGAAGCTCCAAAATCACGCGAAGCTGGACTGGAAGTAAATTGTTACATGTAAGAAGCGACTGTAATAATGCTTAATGTCGCCTTAAAAAAAGACGGATTATTAGTATGAAAAACCGTATCCTTGGTGCTCCTCTATTTACCGATCGATTTTTGTTGGAGTTTATTCATGAACTGTTGCGATCATTCTTATAATATAAGTTATATATATACCATTTTTTGAAAGTACGAGCACCAAGAAATGATACACACTTCATCAGCAAAATTATCTCTTCGACAAAGTGTTGGATAATTCTGAACGTGACTGTTATAAAGAACAGAGATTCGACGCTGCTTGTTCGAACAAATTCTCCCCACCTTCAGGATGAATAATACTAAGAAACTTCTATCGATAGCGCTAGAGTTTTAATGGGCGAGAGAAAAAATAGGCGAACGATGGGAAAAAAGAGAAACAATCTGAGCATGGCATGGGAAAGACGTGGAGAGTAGGGTGTGAGAGATTTGAAGTGGTTCAAGAGAGAGTAAAAATGCTCTTGAGTACGAAAGGGTAAATGAACTATGTCTTGTTTTTCTTATATGTCCTTCCGAGTAGAGATGGAGAGAAAATTTCGTGGGAGACAAAAGGTATATGAAGCACGAGGCAATCTCGAAAATAAGACTAAATGAAACGTAATTTTAAAAAGTTTCAAGTCCAACCTCATGGTAGATGTTTTCTTCAGGAAAAGTATGAATCAATCTACTTTTGCTCTGAACCAATAACCATGCGTTAATTTTGTTTTAACGTGGTTCGTGATGCATATCTTCATCATTTGTTTAATTCGGAATTTAATTGCGTATTTCCTACTGCTCAATATTTACAGTGCTTTTCAATTGCATACTTGTCCAGAATTGCCACGGCAAATCGGAGAGCTTTTCTCAGATGCCACAGAATGCAAAGTGGGAATCTATAGAAGATAGGCACAAATGCCCAATTTACTTAACAAATTCAGAGAAAGTAGGTTCTTGGAAACTTTTGCACATATAATGCGTCCTTCCTGTTACATACGCTCTTCTCATAATTCTAGTTAAATTCATTTTTTACAGCGAACGATACACCATAGTAATCGATCAGAGAAATAGAAACATGATGCATGCACACCCTGCCACTCTCCGAAAGGCGGCTTGCAGGGTACATACATATGTTGACATAGATAATTTTTCATCTTTAAGACTGACTGACATTTACAGATTTGTGTCAAATTTCCTATAAATCTGAATTACTTAGGCTAAAGATTCTTTAATACCACCAGGCCATTAGCGAGCGTTTACTGCATTGGAATTAGAGCATGTGGCGTCATTATAGGGTTCTTTCACTTATTTTCATATCTATTGATGTTGTAATCATAGATTTATCGATATTATAGTGACTGAAATTGGTTAACTTTTTTTTTTAAGAAATTCTTACACCGACGAGAAATCGACTACGATTTCTTTGTTGGGAAATCATTTAGGATTTTGCAGGCAATTGAAAATAGCGATTCTGACACCTCGTGATGTAAGAATATCAGACAGCAAAAATTCCTAATTCATTCCGTCAACCATCGTGAATCGTAGAGAACGCGTATCTTGAAATCCGTCGTAATTAGAACCGGCGTGCTTCATCCAGGGGCGATGAGGGTAATTAACATTCTGATGCTGAAACGAATTAGAGGACTGATCAAAGAGATATGGATGAGGATATTAAACAAAGACGACCTTATCTCAAAGCGCGTTTCGTGGACCAATTTCTTAGTAAATGGAGTTGACGTTTAAGGAAGTGTTAGTGTTCCTTCTCCAACTGAAGTACGCAATTAGAACTTAGTTAAATATGATGACCATCATCACTATCATATCATCATCATAGATTTGATAATCGAATAAAAATATTTTTTAAATTTATCATACCTCGTATGGAATATTGCCTACCCTACCTTCCAAGAAAAATAATGAGAAGCTTAATTGATATATCAAGAAAATATTTAAATGTTAATGGTAATCCTCGGCTTAGAGAAGGCTTCGGTAAACTATCAAACTAACTATGATTACTCTTTAGAGTAAGGTGACAAGCTGTAACAAACTATACGAATAACTTTGCGTTTTTATACCAATACGGATACGTTTGCGTTTGCGTTTTTATACTTATACTTTATACGTTTGCGGTTTTATTGCGTTTCACTTTATACGGATCAAATTTTAATGCATGATTGTAGAAAGATTTATTAACATAGTTTTAGATATTTATTTTAAAAATAAATAGAAACTCATTATAATAATGTCAACCTGGGATTCACCTATAAAGCGTAAATTCCCCATACATAGCCGGAGAAACTGGTTTACAATTAAAAAAGCTAAGTAGTTAGCATATACATATTTAGTAGAACTCGGTAATAGTTTTTTAAAGGGGAAAAAATGATAGAATCTTGAGTGATAGAAAAGGAAAAGAGAATTTCTTATTTTATATGGCATTGAAGGAAAGTCAGATCATAGAGGAATTGGCAACCAAAGGTACATTTCAATGACAACGTAATCTAAATAATAAGGAAGAGTAATAAGTTAGAGTACTTTGAGAACCTAGCAAACTCTGCTGTTGCCAGAAGTTACGAGTTTGGCGGGACTTCTTTGAATGTTGCTGGTTTGTCTCGGTGACCTAGAAAAATCCTAGGGAACATAGACAATATTAAGCATCTAGGAAGCGATGCCACCGATTCGAAATATTCATGCATCATAAAGGTGCTGAAATTCATAGATATCTGTCAAATGGTCTCCCGGATAGTCTAGTGGGCAACGTCTTCGACTCCGGTGAAAGCGTTCCCGGGTTCCATTCCCGGTGGGGGTCTACGTGCGAAATGACCTCAGCTGTCGAAGCACTTTTATTAATACAACTATTATTTCTACAACTGCCAAAGCTAGTTTAATTTACGTTCAATGTTATACCATATCCAAGTTTTTGATTAAATTTTATTTTTTTAAATGGAAATAAGTATGAAAAGCTTCTATGTAGGAAAATTTTCAGAAAAAGGAAAACACTCATAAAGTGAGGAATGTATGATCATTGCTCTTTTTTAAAATTTCCTAAACGCACATTTAATTCGTATGTTCTACACTTGTAAATTGAAAGAATAGGTTGCTGCTTTAGGTTTGTAATATGAATTTAAATTGAAAAATGAATGACCTTGTTGGTAGATACATTAAATATTAGATAAAGTGACATATCATTTTCCGGATGTAATTTAACAAATTTGTTGATTTGTCTGTATAGTGAACATTAAAATTTCTCAACTCTAGTGTTGGCACAAGAAAATGCGATAGATTTATCAGAGAGCTCGTGATGGCAAGTATACATGCCCAATCGGAAGCTAACTTGGATGATTTTCAGGTGACGTATTTTTATTATGAGCAACATTAGTTTTATTTCGAGGATAATAAAGAACAATTAAACGAATTAATGTATGAATCACATAACTATTGTTTAGGACGCGTAAGATAATATTCGCAATAGAATTTCTTCGGAAGCGTTCGTTCAATAGCTTGTCAATTTCCAAGGGTCATGCAAGGTCAATAACCAACCCGGAGGGACAGCATACCCTCCTTCAAAGTCTTTCCTTTCTAAGGAATGGCTCAGCATTTGTCGATATTGCCTCATTTAGATCTCTTCGATCGTACATCGCAAGTGTATCCTACGGCGACACATAACAGAGGAAGCGGGCCCATAGACGCCACACTAAGATATTTGAGCTTCCGAAACCTCCTCATGTTTCATTGTGTCAGCATTTTGTGTTGGGCGGGAACGCAATCCATTTTCCTTCTCTCTTCCCCTCTTGCGGAACTTCATGAATGAACGCCCTCTCCGACCCCTTTCTTAATATCTTAATTCTTCGCTCTTACATAATAATTTTGCATTTGCTCTATAGAGTTCGAGAAACTTGAGTGCAGCGCAGAGCATTCACTCATGCGTTATCGAGGTTCAAGGGTAAACCGATTGAGAGAATACGACTATCGATACATTTTCGGATATTATTATATTCAAAATAACACAAATGTTAGTTATGGAAAATTTGGTATTAATAATTTTTACAGAGGTTAGAGCATGGAGTACTTCAACATCAAAATTAGAGTTCTATTGGAGTGATGCAATGAAAGCATGAAAAATTGTGTATTTAATGTGTGACATGTATTGCGAGTTTTCATGAATAACAATCTGAAAAGGAGTAATACCCTATAAGGGGCATAAAATAAGCTTTTATATGTTCCCACGTTATCTTTAAAATGCAACTTGTTTGACCGCTACGATTCCTACGAACAATTGCTATCTTCCTAACCAAGATAATTAAAATGATGGATGAACTAGAATAAATACAGTTTCAATGTCTTAATTTAGGTCATTTTTATAGTTTTCATATGTCTGGTTAATAAAAGTTGATAGCACTATATTGAATAACCATTGGTGGGGCAATAGTGTTGGTGATTAGAGAAATCCGGGTATTTTAGTAATAATAATGATGATAATAATTATACGTCTCCATTGAAGGGCGAGATTGAGACTTATTAGTCTCTTCTTGCATCCAAATCTTTAAATGACTTGGATATAAAGTAAACCGTATGATACTCTCGACATTGGAACCCTTAGTTTCGTATACATTCATAGGAAAAGAAAAATTTATTTACGAACAATTTTGTTTAATTGAAAAATAAAACAGTTTGTTTAAAAAGAAACTAATTCTCTGTCGTAGACCGTATGAAATTTGCAGATTTCAACTGTCAGGAATCAATTTAGCATAGCGACAGAATTTTTCGAGTCAGTCTGAGGAGTTATGCTTTAAGGGTAAGAATGCCTTATCTTTAACCAGCAGCGCACCTGGAGCAAACAGTGGAAAATAGCAGATATTTGAACTTTTCCGTAGATAGTTACGTTATCCACCTCCGCCTCCAAGAAAGAGGATCGAGAAAAGAAAAGAATGAGTAACGAGGAGAGATATCTTTCTTTAACAGCTGTCTTCGCTATTGTCGATCATTCGTGGATTATTCCTACGAGACTTACTGATCCAGCGAATCAAATCAATTTATCTCTTTCGTTGGTTGCTTCCAAGAAATTCTATTGGCCGATGCTGGTTAGGCGGTAAAAGTTGGCGGGAAAAGATACGATTGGGGAAGAATGCATATTTATTTACCAACGTTATCAGGTCTCTATTTTTTATATACTTATCGGGAGAGGCTATTTTTAAAAATTTACTTTCATGGCTTCCTTTTTACGGTGGGCTGGAGTATTTACGGTGATGATTTTTCTAGTCTATAATTTTTCTTTGCTATTATTACTTCTTTAATTACGCCTTTATCGCATTCACCTACAGAATTCAGAATATGTTATTTCCTTCGTTGAGCGTTCTTATTGGTGACGAAGAACGCTTTACTTCGAAGTTCAAAAATTATGAGCCGTAAAAGTTGATTAGAATTTTACGTTGGGGCAGGTGATACTTCTTTACTGTTTAACTAATGTAACTTTCTGCTGTCACTCTCCCTCGCGCATTTTTCTATAAGAATTTTGAGTCTATGTTTATTTAAAACTGACGGAAGATAAGGAAAAAAAATCTTCAGAGGCGTACGACACGCCCATACACATATATGATGGCTATTAGGTAAAATGAATCTATTTAACGAGAGAACAATCGCTGTACTAGGATTTTTCTCTAGATTTACTGCGCATAATCTTTCATAATATTATTAAATAAAATAACTGAGCAAAATTAAGCTTTAACCTTAAGCTGAAATACATAGTGACATAAATGCATTGATAAAAAGCAACCCTCGACTTGATAGAATTTTCTATTGATCAGTAGCACCAAGAAACAGTGACAAAGAAACTCAATGAAAGCTATTACGAATAATATTTTGATTATGAGAAACTTTTTGTAGCTTAACACGTTCACTTTACAGCGAATTTTAGGATTATATACCACTGTGCAGCAAACGTTTTTTAAGTTTTTTTTTAAGATTATATTGGTAAATGATTATGATTGGTACTAATGAAAGTCTCATTGGTGGATTAAAATGAAAATTAAACAATAGACGCATCGGTGCGTCCTCCGCATAGACCCTGAAATATAACGAATGTATGCAATCACGCATTATGCCTTTTCTCGTTCATATGTAGCATTTTCTATTTTCTAGCGTAAGATTGTTTTTTTTAGTGTTTATATTTAGCAGTTCAGCATTGCTCATTATAAAAACTCCTCCTATGAACGAGACAAGCATAAAAACTATATATTTTCGTAAATAACTAAATGCCAAGTGTTCTGCATAGGAGGCTAAAAATATCAGGTGCTTCTGAAGTTTATCGATCATAGAAGGTTTCCATAGAATATAATATGTACTTCTATAAAAATGCATAGCTCGTAAAATAATTAGGAATCGGTCACGGGATGTATATTTTGAAAACACTGAAAAATTGTGAAAAACTGATTTCTTACTGTAGAAGAAGCTTAAAGTATTCAATTGGAGATGAATTGGATGTCTAGCTGAAGCCCTAGCTTACCGCTGAAAAGAACCAGAGGGATATTTGGTTTCTTAACATGCAACACAATCGATAACTCCTGTGCTAAAGGATTTTGTCTAACTTGAGGAATTAATGCTTGAGGTTCCTCTATGTTTACCGAAGATTCATCATCTACATCTTTGCCTATGAAATTCTTTTCTCCCATTCGTCCCATTCTTCCTCTGAATCCATAATAATCTCCACCTTCGTGGAGATTCTTCCACGTCCACCATCTCCTCTCTTCGTCAACTGTTCCTTCAGTTGATCTTTTACTCCTTTTTGTTGATAGCTCAGACTTAGATGGATCGGGTACATCGAAAATCTAGCATTAGGGTAGTCTATAATTATGAATATAATGTATTTAATAGTCAAATGAAATGTATCCTGAACTATAGAATGAGCAACATGTTTCACTTAAATTGAAAGATGAGTTTAGGCTTTCTTCAGAATACTAAGTAATTGAGAATCACAAACAGGTAAAATATATAATCTTAAAACGACATAAATAATTTTGTTTCTCAACCATAAAGTTTTATAAATACTGGAAACTTAAAACCTACTACTATATAAAAGGGTATAACAAAAGTTGAAACTTGCGCAATTAAAATATTAAAATTAATTTACCAGAGTGTTGAATAAACCGTTAAAACGCCTGTTTATATCCACTAATCTCTAATCTTAAGCCAATAACTGCAACTACTAATAATGAGGATTACGAAGCACAGAAACACGTCCAACCGCACTGGCATGATGCTCTGCTAGCTGCTTATAAAGCAGATTTTACCCTTCCGTAAATTCACTGCGACACGCAATTGCCAATCATCAGCCTTTTTAAGGACCAAACCTTGTTTGTATTGTCTGTATCGCCATTCTCCGCTCTCCTTTCCATGCTTTGCTTCGTCTCGGATGGCATTTATTTTGACTCCTTTGTTTGTGACGGCTAACCGTGCAAGAAAAAATGAAGATATTTTAAAGCAAGCCATACTTTATTTCTCTGAGGCAGCTGATTGCTCCGTCAATGGTTCTGATATTGAGGTATCTTCGCTTACAGTTTCGCTTTAGAGCAGAAAATTAATTAAGAAGTTCTTCGCAGTGATTTCTTTCATCACAATCTCAGTTTATAAACATTATAAACAAAGCATAGATGCAGCAAACAGTTTGGTGGGTTGCTAAGCGTGCTCTTCTGGAAATAGCATGCTCTATAACGGCCTGTAAACTCGAGATTAATACCTATTTTTTATTCAGTGAATATCTGGCGTGTGTAACTGTACTTCCTTGCATATATAATAGTAAACACGCAAATCAGTCAAAAATGTAAAACTAAAACTTAAGAAATGTAGTTAATTTTTTACCCCCTTCCACTCTGTACACCATCACCAAATTGGGAGAAAAAGAATTTTTCGGATTGCAAATATTCTCAGAATATCTATTATGTTGAAATGCATGATGAAATAATATGTTTTCTGTAAATGTAGCTGTGAAAAAAAAGATAATTTGAAGTTTTTAAGAAGTTTAAGAAATCAACAATATAATTCCTAAATACTATAGAATGATTACAGTACCGAGAAACGGCAAAAAGATCTAAGTACTTTATAGTGTCCTTGTGTGCAGGAAAATAATTTTAGACACTTAGAAAGGGGCGGAAGGTTCCACGAAGAGAAGAAAGAGGGGAAGAAACAGGACGCACGGGTGCATCCTCCGCACTGAACGTGTTAAGTTAAACACTGCTATAGGAAGTATCCATCACAAACTGTTTTTTCAAACAAACCCACAACAATTAAGTCCATTTCATCCCTATCTACACTCGAATTATCCTTTGGGGGAGATCAGTTATCCTCCTAATCATAATTTCTTTCATTCAACCTTGCTAAAGGCAATAGATTGCTAACCCATGGCTCTATGGATATTTTACTCTTTCTAGGTGCTTAAAGTAGAAAAAATAAAGTAAATTGCAAGAAAGGCTATAGTAATTAAAGAAATTGAGGTTGATTAAATATTCCAATGGAATAACAAAATACTAAGTGTTATTTTGCTATGTAATCCTTGCAGTATAATCCTTCCACGAATAAAGTATTTACTTCTAATACGCATATGGGATCTTTTAAGGACACAAACATCCTTAGAACAGGGTTCTTCAGTGAGTGTATCATATGATTCCTTGAACGTTTATTTAAAAAACAAACTTTCATATTATTATTCAATGTTGATTTTCGACAAACTTACGGCTAACTAATTGCGCATTCCATTTGATTCCTAACGAATTAAATGAAATAAATTGCATTTTAAAGACAAGAAAATGCCATGAAGAATTTTCTGCCGTTTTCGTGCACTGTTTCACGCTTGCCCGAATTACTCCCCTCTTTCTTATGTGATATTTCCTTCGCAAACAACCTTAAGACTCCGCCGGAAGTCAGGATTTACTCTGCCAACACTCTCCTACATATTACGTCGGCTTCCTCTGATTCGATTTTCACTGTTTTCTTCTCTAGGCTTTGATTTTCAGCCATATAATAAAACCATCTCGTTATGACCATCATTCGCTGTGAACCGCAACGAAGCAAGTTAACTTAGCATCGTCATAATCTCCATTCAAGTGTGATAGGAAAGAGTCAAAGAGCGATTTCTATTATTAGAGAAAATAAATTTGCTCCGAAGAGATAAATAAACACTTGGATTTCGTTCGTAAATAATCATTAATCACTCTTTCCATTTTATTAACAACTATAACGCGGTTAGAATTGGACGTAAGGGCATGACGTAGAATTATTTCTCTAAAATCTGTGTTGATGCTTGGTTAAAGATCCTGAAATGTTGATCATTGGCTGTAATAAATCACTGAGAGATAAGTGAAAGTTGTAATTCCCAATTTATCGAAAATCAACAAAAGGATCTCAAAATCTCTTTTTTCTAACAAAAGAAAATCTACAATATCTCACTTTTTTGAAGTAAGCACAACATTAACGTTGAAAATTTCCCCTCAAAAAATATTCTTTCTATTATGGTAATAATTCATGATCATGGACTCAATATATGATTACAAGAAATTGTTAGGTTACTATCGTATAATCCCAAGAATTGCGCATGAAACAAAAGTTAACATGAAGAACGAATTATTTAAAATTATTGTAACATAAAAGTTGCGTTTATCAGGTAAAAATTTCAATTTTTCTGTCACATTTTGTTTATTCTAATGTGTACGCATATAATTGTCGGCTTTTGGACTCAGATAATTACAAAGCAAGGGTCAACAAATCGGAGTTTCATGGCCTTGATTCGCCTTTTGGGTTATCAGTCGAGGGTTGAAGTAAGCACAGCGGATCAGGACCAAATTTTCTAGATAATGAAATGTGAATGTTCCCAAAATATAAATATACTGTTTTAATGCCTTTACTTCAAGAAATGTAAAATTCTCGGAACGAAAAACGAATCCTTATGAATATTGGAACGAACCCGAAAAATTAGCTACTATGGTCTGTTAAATTTATCCTCACGGCTGAGAGGGAGGAGCAAGAAAAATTACGTATTTTGCGGCGCGAGGATGAAGGCTAATCAAAGATGAGTAGATTTAAAGCGATGTATCTGTAAACTAGAAGACAATCATTATCGCCCGAGAGTTACGTGAGAAATATGTATCATCTCGATTCTATGTCGTTACTCGTAATATAATGCTTATATATTTTTCTTAAGGAATGTATTGCTAACGTTTTATTTCATTGTTCCATTGGCTTCCAATCGACTCCTAGCAATATTATAAAGACCCCTTGGGGGTCAATATCGGTATAGCAAGAAAAGCAATGTAATTCACGTGGCAACAAAGAGTAGAGAGAGGCTGTTTTCTTACGGAACTACAGGGAAATAGTGAGCGTCTCCGAGTTTACAGATTAGTTCAATATCAAGGGCACCAAATAAAGATGAGTAGCTTTAATCTGCTCATATTTAATCCCACCTCGCGTCCCAAAGGCACCGTTTCTGTTTTTCCTTGGCGATGAAGATAAATTTCATAAGGTTTAGAAAAAATTAACATTCCTTTACACAAAGCTGCAAAAAATCATTGAATTACGTGAAATGATCTACAGTTTTTATAAACTTAGTACTTAATAATGTCGATTGACTAAAGAACTAGTATAGCTATGGGCCAGAATCCGCTTAATCCTTGTTATATCATTCCTTACTTATTATTACCTTACTTCGTAAGATAAGAATACTTCGAAATCAATTAAATATGTCAACTTAGAATAGAGTTTACTAGGAAACCATTCAAGAAATATTATTAATTATCCCTAATAACTTAATAGTAACTTATGCGAGTAGTAGTTTCAACTGCACTGCAGGAAAAATTTCTGAATCCGATGGTTAAGTGTATTACACTTTTTTCTTAGACAATAATAAAGGCGTCGTAATTATATAATATTTTTGACTAAAGAATTCATTTTGTTATTATTTGAATATAATCATTATCTATTAAATATAGGCGAGTTTTTCGGTACGTTTAATTTTTAAGTAAGATATTCATCATGAGCATTTCAACGTTATTTCTTGTAACAAACAGTAAAAATTCCCACATTTGATGTCCTTTATATGTGTTGAAGTAGTGTAGCTGATCAAAGTAAGGCATTCTGGAGTTGTAGTTGCCTAGTCCTGGAGGAGGTTGCCTAGTTGAAAGAGCGCCTGAAGGAAAGAGAAAAGTTCCTTATGCTATGTAAAAGCTAACGAACTACCGGTCTCTTATCATGAATGCCAAATTTAAAAAAACTTGAAAAACTTATCATCAGTGCCTAGTTCTGATGCTACGAGAAATGATGAACGTCATTTTGTAATTATCATCATCCTAGAAGTAGGAAAATGGCTTCCATGGCTTTGTAAAACAAAAATTTAGTTTATGTTTCAACCGTCATGTCCTCGAAGAGTACGTAAGTGCTCCGAATACATCAGCAACCTCTCCTAACATATACGCATGGATGTAGTTATAAAAAACGAGGCGTAACTCATCCCTTTCACTTTTATAAAAGAAAGTAATTACACTGGCATTGGTGAATACGTCCGAGATAAAAGAGAGGAGGGAGCTTTATGGGAAGGGTTTATTTTAAACGGGAAAGGGAGAGGAGAGAGTTAAATTACACCGGAAGTGCAGAGACTCTTACGCGAGATTGGGGAGAGCTTCCGGGATCAGTAAATCAGAAGTGAGTAGACAGGCATGGTCGTAAGCCATGAGTGGGCTGAGGGCGGTAGAGCTAGTGCAAATTTGAACTGTTTTAGAGACGGCCTTGGGTCACAAAGCCTCCCGGATTCCCCTTCTCCTGTTTGCCCTACAATATTCCTCCTTCTCCTACCCTATCTCACCACTCCTCAGCGTTTAATCTCTTCCTTCCTTTATGGTATCTTCGGAATTTATGTCTTTACTCCCAGATAATGCTCCAGGGTAATAGGATTTTGTGATTTCCTAATTTACGAAAAGAGATATTTTTGAATACTAATAACGATGAATTATGCGAGGAAAGTTAAAATAGCTTCAAAGATGATTTTATTCATTCCTTCTGTGGAAAATCAGGTGAACTTGAAATTGAAAAAATAAATATCTTCGTTCATAGCTTTTATTGTGAGAATGAATAGATAATACCAGAAAAATAGTCTTTTATATCATCCTAAATATATTACGTCACATTAAATGTCTCGTATACACAAATGGGATATGGTTACAAGAGTTCGTCGGCGTTATTCATTTGTCATTGTTAATTACAGGAACAATTACTTTTCCTCTTATGTAAATGTCTGTAGACAATCACAAATTTTCGGCTTATCCGGGTTATCGGAAGGCACATTTGTTACGTTATACAATAAAATTTCATAAAATTCTCTGAAATTAACGTTTTTGTCTCTTTCTGTCTTTAGGGGATTATCAGATTCTCCGTCGCTCGCAAAGCGCAAGAAATAATTAACATTTGTAGCTTAAAATTGGTGCACTTTAATTTTAAAAGTACTATGGTAGATTTTAAGCGCCAAAATTCATGCTTTCCCTCCGATTAGTGTGTTTTCTATAACACAATATCCAAGCAGCCAGAAAGCACCACTTTAACTATATTCACGTACAAGTGTATGAATTTTGCAAGCGTTAATTAAAATCTTTAGCACCTTTTTTTCCAAGAAAAAATATTCCGTAGGAAGGGGAACTGGGTATTGCAGGGAAACTGAGATCTAATCGGCGTCATGAGAGCAAAAGTAGACTATTTCCTTTAGGCTCACTTGTCATGTGCTTGTGAAAAGTAATAGTACACATTTCAATTCTGAAATTCTTGCCTCAAGTCCAAATCATCCTTATGTAACTGCTAAGGAAGGCTGGATTTAATCAAGGACGTACTAAGCTTGAGTTGATGAGCTAATTTTTTTACCTACATATCACGTTGATGAAGATCGTTAGGTTCTACAATGTAACAACATTGCTAAAAATGTTAAGTTAGTCAATTACACAAAACAAGCTCAGATTCATAACTGTATATGTACCCGGTAACGAGTACATTCGTGGCAGTGTTTTCACTCAATTACTAATGTCTGTTACATATTAGGGCGTCTAATAAGTCAAATTCGGTTCTAACGCCAAGGAGAACTTCACATATATGAAGGCCATTTATTAATACCTCAAAGGTCTTTATAAAAGACTTCTTCTTTCTGTGTAAACCTATCGCCTTGTCCCATGTTCTAAACTGGCGGACTTACCCATTGGAGGTGAATGTTAAAAATAAAAAATTATTATTCCTAGTAAAGCTTTAATTGGCAAAAAATTCATTAGATCGATTGGCTATGTGAAGTTGTGTGAGTTCGATAAGAAATCTTTCGGTGATTCACTAAAGGTCAGAGTGACGACCGGAGATTTCCTCTCAAAGAATCGCTGATGTAATGTAACCATAGGTAGGTTTGGAGCCGTTTATCCAGTTATCCGACTTGCTCAGCCAGGGTTTCCTTTACCTTAGAATGTTTTCCACGAAAGATATTTCGCCGGAAGTTTACTGCTCTAGATACCGAGGGATTTACCTTCCCTTTCGTGTTTCAGCCCACGCCTTCTCTTCCCCTCATACCACAACATGTTACTTCCCCACGCAGTCCAGGAATCTAAACATACGCCCCCAAACCCCACCTCCGCGGTGTCTCCCCCAAATGCTAGAAGCAGAGTTTTATTGAGCCCTATATCTGCGGAAAAGGGAAATGAAACTTATAAAACCGGATATCTATTCCTACGCGGCTTCTTTGAAGACATTTCTCTCAATAGGTGAAAAATCTATGGACAAACCAAGGATGCAGGTGTGCAGCATTTTGGATGAGCATCAAAGAGAAGATATTCTTTAGGAGAACGCTATAAGAGATACAATTGGAGACGTTTACGGAAAACGTGAAAGAATATCTGGGAGACTTTAACGCCCGTAGGGACACGCGCGCAGAAAGTTTGCGCGAAATCAGCAGAAGGGTAAATTCCGTCTTTGTTCGAGCGTGCACGAAAGACTCGCTTTATGAGAGCTCCCTTTGGATTCTCCGTGAGCTTAAATACTGTTAAGAGAATTTGTGGTGCTGAATGTTCCTCTTTACTAATATTCTTAAAGATAATTAGAGATAGAGATATTTAATTCCCATAGTCCCTACTGTTTGCAGCATGAACTTTTACCAACGACTCAAGATGAACTTTTCTTAACATTCTGTTACGCAAAACTGTAATTCCAGCAACTTTAACAACGATTTTTTGTAAAGGTTTGAAACTTTTTAGTTTAGCTTATAGTCAGTTTTTAGCTTTACTTGTAATACGTACAAATTATTTTACAACCTTCAAACCTCATTTCTTCCACTTCGATGACAATCTATAATCGTCGATAATATATATTTGAAACATTGAAAATATACTAACTATTTTTCTTAAATTTTACTTTCTTTTAGTTACTTTGTTTGAAAGTTGGTTTTTAGATTTCGGTGTGATTTTTTTATTTTACATGCTCGCTGATAAAGGTTCCCGATACCAAGCGGTTAACTTTTCAGTCCTACAGCTCTCTTGTATCATATATTTGTTAACTAAGTTCTAAGGAAGAGTCCGAGCAGGTTCCTCTGTGAAAATATATTCCCTCGTTACCACTTCTTTTATTTCGAGTTCTCACCTCTAAAAACTTGAAAAGGGCTTTTCTTATTTTAGTTTCCTGCGTTCAGTAAAGTCTAGGAGACAAAACATTAACGCATTTCTCTTTCGCACGTCCGTGTACTTCTTCACCTTTCGTCGACCGAAACTTAGCTCTTGCGATTTACGTCGGAACGGGTTAAGCAAAGAAGATGGAGCGAGAGGTACGAAGGAGAAAGATAAATGGAAACAAAAACATTGCCAAAATAAACGTTCGTCGACGGGGGGTATACGGATCGAAGGCTTTCCCGAATTCTACTCACATATCTCGCGTTAACGTCTCGCTAATTACGTTGTCAGAAATCCACCGTAGTAGACGTTTTTTACGCTTTCTTTCATTCGCGTGGAATAAAACGAGTGAGGAGTCGTCTGGTCTCCCGTGAAAAAGAAAAGAAAATCGGGGAGAAGGAAACTCTCGGGACCCGGGGGTTGGTAGCGCGAAAAAGCTGCGAAAAAATCCTTCCGAAAATTAAATAAAAGGCATACAAAAGAGAGTGACTCTTAATGCCCTTCGAATTGAACGCGGCGCGAAAAGTTTAGCCGAGTCGGAAACGTAATAATTGAATACACATTTGTCGGCCATATGCAAATGACGCAGAGTTAGTATCATAAAGGCTTTCGAGTCGGGAGAATTTGCCTGAGCGGAAAAAATAAATAAAATGAGCTAAGAAAATACTGGTCGGCGCATGGAAACTTCGTGACTGAAATAGGCAGAGAAAAAGCGAAATGACCGAGGCAGAGGATATGGAGACTTCAAAGAGAGGGTTCAACATTATATCCTTCCAAGATAAAATCAGGATCGGTCTAGACATATCGATAAAGCACTACCCTGGATAGAAATTTCCCTTTCATAGTCTATCAAAGAAATTACATAGCTTTAGAAGATTAAGAATGACTTAGTTCTTTCCCGGCGTATGGAATGTAGAAATTCTTCTCGGGCAATCAGCCGGGTGATAGGTTTAGAAGATTAACTTTTTTATCACGAAAGGATGAAAATAAATTGTGAAAATGAAAGATTTAAATATGATATTCTTCAACTACCGTACGATTTTTCAAAGTTGTCGTAATGAGTCATGACATACCAAGTACAGCATGCAGAGTTTCTATTAAGTCTTAGAGGCTCTTGGGTAATAATTTGTTTTTTACTATTTCCGTTAACAGAATTGCAAAATTTATGCTTTTTTGTATTCTATTTTTGATTATTTTCAATACTGAGGACGAACGCTTGTGTAATGGCGCTATTATTAGCATAATATTATACGTAAAACTACCCTTAATTATTTAGATCAAAGTATTAGCCCTGGATGGGGTCGATAAACGGTAAAATTAAAGAAACATCTATCCTACGAATTAAATTGAAAATCATTGGTAGAAAATTGTTCAAACTTAACCTTACATTAGTAAATGGGTGGACTACCAACAAATTCAAGAGTATGAATAACCGATCGTTAAGAAAATTTTTTTCTTCTGCGAATAATTTTAATTAGTATATGGCAAAACTAAGACACGTTTTAATTAATATACTCGTAGACTCGTTGGTAGCATCGCTCCGGATAGTGTGTTCGCCGTAGTATCGTAAACAGGTCTGTTGTAATGGGGTAAAGTTAGGATGTTGTAGCTAGAGGGCTCCGAATCAGGATTTGAAGTCCATGGACCCCAGACGGTCAGACAAGGACGAATGAGATGTAGACGAGACTGAGGGACAGGGAGAAAGGATAGAAGTAGATGAAAGAGAAGCGATGAATACTTAGCTAATGATATAAGAATAGGATAAGAAAGGAGCGAAAGATAAACACGCGTGTAGAGAGGGACAGAAGTTCGAAGGAGAAGGATATACGGCGCGTTCATTAGTTCCCATTAGCAAGACCATGTCGATGGGCGCCACTTTGGAGTGGTTGCGTCAACCTTTCGCTAAAGAGGGGAAGCGTTGCGTTAAAAACGTGGACATTTTTTCACCCGAAACCTTTTTTTCCCTTAATATTGAAAAGCCGAAGCGAGAAGAGTGATAAACCGCGGCGAGCGGGAAAACGCCGGCGTTAACGAATTTAAACAAATGAAAGACAAAAGATCGAATGGGACGCTCGTTTAGCACTTGCAAGCGGTGACCAATGGGAGTGACGAAGGTTTCCAGAGAGTAGAGATAAGAGGGAAAGATAGAGAGAAAGATGGAGAATATAACGGAAATAGGTAAAGAAAATAGCGAAGAGGGAGATGTTGTGAAGCATCATCACGAGGTGAAATAAACTGTGTAGAAAAAGTGATGGAGAAAATGCAAGTAGAGATGACAAAGAGTAAAAAGAGGCGGAAGAAGCAAGAGAAAATACCAGCAAATCGTTATTGATTAGAATGGTTCGGAGAACGGAGATTCTCGAGTAAAGACAACTCCCCGACTTTGAAGATCTCATTAACACGGCTGTAAAAGTACGGAGTTATCTTGAGTGCAGAAGTCTAAAGAAGCAGATGGTCAATGTTTTCTTTTCATTTTTATATCGGTTTAGATGCACGAGCGATTCGCTTGCATGCTGTTTATGTTCTTTATCGCCTAGTAGGATGAGAATATGCGCCTTTTATTCTCTGCTTCATTTCGAGGATATCATTTCTCATTGCCTTCTTAACCGATTAATTCAGTTTTCCGCACCAGAATTCAGCTTAGAGTAAGGGTGGCCAATCTTCCATGTTTAATGCGTTAATTATTTAGCTTTTATTTGAGTTAATCCATAAAAACTACCACAATGCCCTATAAATTAATATAATGCGCCAAAAACAGTGTAAGTAAGCTATAGTAGTATTCTTAAAAGTGCTCTGAGAGTTGAGGTCATTTCGCACGTAGGCCCCCACCGGGAATCGAACCCGGGACCGCTTCCACCGAATTCGAACGCCACTTCACTATACGGGGACCCAACTATACAGAAACGCTCTCTTCAGTTCAGTGGTTGATTATGTTAAGTGTGGAAATTTATGTATTTGTATGTACATCTGTAAAATATTTACGAAATGTATTTTAAATTTCCTTTTGAATACGATGCGTTACTTATAGCACAGCAACAATATTGAGATGCACAGAGGGTGCATAGCCTGGCAAAGTGTATGGCGCTATAATAAAATTGCGTAAGATTAATTTTTATTCGTATCGATTACTACAGAAATGCTTTTTATTTTTAACTTGTTTGATTAATCTATCTCACCTTTCAATTTTAAACTCGAAAACAGTCCTTAAACCAACCGGGCCTCCTCTCTAACCAATCTCTGTTTCTACAAACTTAAATCTATAAACTTGCCTGGGGGGGTTAAGATTTCCTTAGGAAAACATCTCCTATAATATTGAAAGATAAAATTTTCTGTGGTAACAGCATATGATAAAAAGTAATGGTGCTTCACTTCATTGTCAGATTGTGATTCAAGTTCCTCGTCATATCTTAGACAAATTCTAGCACAACATAATCATCAGAGGAGGGACTGGTGCCCTTTCTCTCCATGGATCCGCGAATGACTCCGATGAGTTAGAAGAAACTGAACGCTTTTATGCTCTCGGGATCCTACAAAAGAATTTCCTCTGTTTTTTTCTTTTCTGATTTGCACGCTGATTTTCACAAGCGTTTAAATTGCTTCCAGAAAGATATTTTGACAACTTTAAGTTCAGAAGGAGGTATGAAATCAGATGTTAGCTTGCTACCATTTCCGTAGATACATTGCATTTACGTCTATAATGAAATCGATTTTATTAAGACATAAGAATTATTCGTTTCCTTGCGGCAGTAAATATCATGATATCCCTCAAAATACTTTTGAGCATTTCAAACCACTACTTATTGTCCTTGCTCACTTGGGAGTGATTGATTCGAATCGTTTCTCCCACCGCTTTCACATCTTTAATCGTAAATCACAATCCAATGTACGATATGATTGGATTAATCACTCGTGTTGGGGCATCAAACGGTGCCATATGACTTATCATCGGATTCCCAGAGCGTGCGCTTTCTGCGATTCTTTTCCGGTCCTTCGCTTTCCGCTTCGTCCCATAAAGATCACGTTCTTTTCCAGAGAAGAGTCGACTGTCATCGTTAATCATGCGCCGTGACAAGAATGACTGTCCGTTTCAGGTGTAAAAAATTTTGCCTCGAAGAAAGATTCAACCTGACGTAAAGCATTTATTATGAAATTCCATCTAAGATCGATTTGTGTCGACAAATATGGCGACTTTATAATTACACTTCTACGTCTTAACATATTAGGGAAGAATACAACAGATTGGGGCTATCGCGAGATTTTTCGTTTCTTCTAAAGCTGGAGGTTTCCCACATGACTTACATCACTTTCTGAGAATGGTGCTCCGTTACCGATTTTACCTGGTTTGGAAATTTTACCATGAATCACGCAAAAGAGCCGCTAATTGGAAGCGATAAATAGTGCGTTGAAAAGCAGTTTCGCCTTTTTCTCGTTCTTTCTTTTTTAGAAATTTCTGCTTTTTCTTTAATGGTCACAGCGAGATGGAAATTATTATTCAATCACTCCTCATGAGTTCTCCGAATTCGACTGGAAATAGTGTATCGTAGTTAATGTTAACTGTCAACTTAAACACTTGAACCTTTTTATCAATACTTGAGTATATGGCAGCTAGATTTATAATAGAACCCTTCACTAATCATCGTAATGCACACTAGCATAATTTGTCCTCCAACTCCTATTATGGTTTACATATATATTTCTTAATGTAAGTGTAAAAGTTTGACGTTCCACCAAATATCACTTGACACAGCCAAACGTAAAAAAATATTTTAAGGGTTTTAGAGAAAATTTCTTGAGCAAAATATATATGATGGGAAATGGTTTAAGAATGCGACTATCAGTGTGTGTGTATTACTCGAAGATATATCTTCTATTGCAGTCATCTGGACTGGTTGATGGAACGTATATACCAGCCGACGTGCTATTTGAGGAATATAAAGTAATTTTGAATTCAAATGCCTTTTTGTCATCTCGTTTGAATTAGTTTGATTTAATAGAACATTTTCCGTTCAGAATTCGTTGGCGACGATGCAAAAGCTGCATTTTCCCTTCTAGCTTCTTCGTATGTTGTGTTACAAGTGCATAATCCCTTAGACCGCGGCAAAACGAAAACACTCGAATACGGCTGAGCCATAAATTTGAGATCCCTCTTAAACCTCTCGCGTGAAATGTCGTAAATTCTATTTATGAGCCGAATGTAATAGACATTTCGGTAGTGCCGACGAAAAAACCAAGCTCGATATTAACTGATCCGTGATAATATTTTACCCGTAAACTCTTCCCGTAGAAGAATCACTATTAAATCTACAAGGAGAGCAATTCATTAGCAGTGCAAGCCTACGGTTACTTGCAGTGAAATATGGAAACTTAGAACCCTTCTATTCTCAGAAAAATTAAGTCTTTCCTTTACATAAAGGGTTTCAAATTTTCCTCCGTTTTCCTTCTCCAAGCGAGCAAAGGATTCATACAGAACCGTAAGCTCGTTCTCGGAAGATGTTAAGGATTTGCGTAATCGAAGCATCTGCGAGAAGAAATATATAAATCAGTCGAACGAGGGGTTGCTCCCTTTCCTAATTCTTCTTCATTCCGTTTTCTCCGCCCCACCACCGATCGCCTTTTCCTTCTCTTTCCGCCTTCTTTCTCATGCCTCATTTACTCAACGCTGTCGGTATGTTCACGTTTGATCTTAGCGCCATGGGGGGCGGGCGCATGCGCATGGATAGCCCACCCACCGCCCCCATTACCCTGCTCTCATCGGGTCCAACGTTTTAACTGCAGAGTCACCTCCACTCCATGCATTCTCTCCTCTCACCGAGGTTAATTTCTATTTCATACCGTAGCTTTGACGTTGCTCAACTATCAGGTCGCGCCTGTAACGGTTTATCCAGATAAATTCAGAAATCTGAACATAATATTGTTCATTATACCTTTCTAACCTCCATTTTTTTAACTACAACTTAACATTCACGAAATGCATTACGTGTGTCAAGTTTATTGATGAATATTTTACGTTATCCGTGCGACACACGTTACTAAGAACTTCAACCTCAATTGTTTTGTCATATCTCCGCGGAAATTTTTAATTCAAATGTATAACCAGGCTAAATGTGACTACGGAGCTTTTTATTGTGATCCTTGTGCAAGGGTGACCCTGGGTTCTAGATCCGGCGCCCCGATGCGTCCTACGAAAGCGCCCCCTTGTCCATCTTGTCCTTGTCCTTGCCACCCATCATCTCTACGATTAGTGAAAGAAATTACCTATATTCAGGATGTCCCAAACTCCCAGACGTCCCTATGTTTAGCTTACCTCGCTTACCGCCTAAAGCTGGTATTGTAGTATGATATATTACGTAAAAAGTAGTTGAACTCGTAATGGTACTGTTTTTAATCTTTCCACTATGATAGAGGAGCTTATTTAAACAACAAGTAAGCCTCATTTTTTTCGAAACGTTAATTTACTATCGCGATACAGAAAGAAGTAGAATATTATCGCACTAATTCCACAATTTCAATATAAATGCATAGAATATTTCAGTACACCGTATAATTCAGTGATAATAGTTTTCCGCTAAATCTCATTATCTGTGATTAAAATGTGTTTAATGCTTCCTACCAGTGGATGCTACCAGAGATTGAATTATTCATTCAGCGAAAATTTAAAAGGAAAAAAACGGTAATTTTCACCGTAAAAGTTAAAGATGCTTCGGTAAAATGTAAGCTTTCTATGCACTGAGTTTAAATATCGGTCTCAACCAACGTCTTCCTGAACATTCTTTCTAAGGATTGACATCAGCTGCTACAGAGAGTCAGAAACATAATCGATGCAGCATTGAGTCAGCACAAATGAACTTAATCTATAATGGGTGATTTCTTACCTCCATAGTTTCCCGAGCGTCTTGCTCAGCTCAGCGTTATGGAGCTGAGGATATTGCAAGGCCAGACGGCGCCTAGCTGCCTGAGCCCACACCATAAATGCATTCATCGGCCGCTTCACGTGTAGCCTCCTCTTATCATTTGTCGCCCTGAATATTGATTAAGACAAAGAAGAATTAATAAATCAGCAATATAATAATAGGCGCACAATTTGCTTTGAACATGACGAGGATTACCAATAACACCCAAAGAAATATTTTAGGACATGATCCTTATAATTTCCATGAGAATGATAGTTTATTTGTTATAAATGACGTACGCTGGATTTATTTTACTCGCAGTTTATAGCCCTTACAATCCTTTCACCTCCAATGAGATCGTTAACTCCACACTCAGCTGAAAAAATGTTACGAGCCGATAATTTCTGGCGCATAAAGAAATAGAATAGAATATTAATGTCTTCGTGCCTCTCACAAATTCTGTTTAACCATTTACATTATTTGTATATTTTAATATTTATCCCTCTCGTTTACTTTCGATATGTTTATCTTGTGTTAGGTGTGAAAAAGCGCTGGTAGCCACGATCTCGCCTTGAGCAAATAATATTTCCTTCCTTTGCATCTTTTCTCCTATGTTTGCGTCTTTTCATTTACAGTATCCGTAAATATCATTCACACTTTGGCGCCTGTTATTCCAGAATTTTTTATCTTCCTATTCTAAACTTCTTCATTCTCTCTCTACTTTCCTATTGCTTTTTTGTAGCTAATATTAAACATTCGGACGGGTATAGGTATACTTGTCCTTTAGAAGCCAAATTGTTTACATTGCTTATTGCTCATTGGTTGTGAAGTATCATAAGCTCATTTCCTTACTTCTGCATACAATTTTCTCTCTTTTAAGTGTATTAATGATGTAATTATTAAAATTAGTTCGTGGAAAAATTGACGTCATGTTCCTCATGAGTTTAACTTTAAGTTTTCCGCAATTTATTTCTGTTTTCATTAGGAGGAGGATACTCTATGCTTGGCTTAACTTCACAAAGAAATCCGAGGATGAAATTAAAATAAGAACTCAGGAAATTCCTTTAGTCAAAGAGAATTCTGAATGCGCAATGGGTGTATTACGAATGTGGAATGTGCTCCAAGCATAAGAGCGGAGAGAATTTCTTTGGTGAGGAAATTAGTAGTTAACAAATAATACGAATAATCAATAATTCAGATAAATACTTCCAGTGGATGAATCCATGTATTCTAAACAGGGGTTCCAATAATTTATCATAAATATGAAGAAATTTCCTTTGATAGTAATGAGATTTTGAATATTTCATGTTAGAAATTTATTTCCCCTAACTATTAATGTCGGTCCTTACTTTGATGAATGAAATATATTTTATGTCTTTTGGGACAGAATAGAGAAAAATGCATCTTTCATTTACATTCGTCTCAGTCTTGTCCATGGCTTCGATGATATAAGAGCTACTGAGGTATGAGTGAATAGCATTAATGAAGGTTTCTCCGTATGGAACACTACGGAAAGTGTTACTCGTAGAGACAGTGTGCTTACGTGGAGTTGTTCTGCTAGCAGCATCCTTGCTTAATAAAGGCAAACTACCTCACTCCTATTTTGTCTAGTAAGCCTCATTTCCCTTTCCCTTTTTGTAGCTAATTGTGGAGGGGATGAGGTCTTTCGGCCTTCGGCCTGAATACTTTACAAAAACTATTGTGTATATTTTTTAGCCAATGGAAATTTCCTAAAGTATATGTAAGATAAGCCTTTCAGTGGGAGTATAAGATATGATATAAACAAACAAATATTTCGAATATTGTCGGCATTTTTATTGGACGCTTTCATTTCTACGGTAAATATTACTAAGTATTGTATCAAATCACAATATATCGATAAACGGGGATTCAAGAAGATATCTTATAAGCCATGAAGGATATTTGTTATTAGAAGCCGATTCAAGGAAGAATCTATAGCTATTTTTTCTCTTTCAGATATTTTTTCTGTACATTCTATCGATTTTCCCCCTCATTTAACCGGTCGCGGCGACAGAGAGATAGCGTGCTACCTTTCAAACTCCAAAGTCTCGGCTTTGAGTTCCGGCTGATAGAGTATTTCTGGATAGGAAATGGTTGTCTGTGAGTTCGTTCGTTGTTACTGCAATTCCGATCGTCTACCGCGGCAATTTTCCAGAAAAGTTTGCGGGGAATTGGGAAATAAATAAAAAAATTGCCAGCCTATTCTTAAATAGGATGAGGCCCTCAGGTTTTCAATAAAGGAATGCCTCAGAGCAGTTTACCAACATTATTGGTACCAGTTCCCCATTATTCTAATTTTAGAAGTTTTAGAGTTTCTGAGCATTCAAAAATTACTTAAAAATGTATCATTGTTTTGATGAAAACTGCTGAATTCTCATTTTGTTTTTCCTTCGATAAGACTACTTAATTCGTCTTAAAATTGTCTACTCTTTTACAGGATTTCACAATCCGGATCAACAATCAACATTTTATTATTCTTTCCTCGCTTTACGTAATGGAATGAAGATGCGGACGATAGGTCGTGGAGAAAACTACATTCCACTCAAACTCAAAGGTCACAAAGGTATGAGCAGTAAACTTTTTGATGATACCTCTCTCTCTCTCTTGGCATTCAACTCTCGCCATTTGGCGCCATGTTAAACTAATTTTTCCCTCCATAAACGTTTGTCTACTCCCTTGAAACTTACCTCATATACCCTCAATAAGAATATACCTCTCACTTTTCATTGACAAAAGTGGTCGCGTGTTCGAACTCCGTGCGGGCAGAGCCATAACTCATCGGCTTCCGTTCCCTACCAAAGGATAGCCGTCGAAAGAGGGAAAGGCGAGCCAAAATAGTCGATCGATCACATCCCGTTTCTTCTCTTTACGCCACCCTTGCCGACGACTTCTTGTCTTGTCACCTCTCTTACGGAGGTCCTCCTGCAGAGGCGCTAGAAGGACTGGGAGGGGTCCAATTAGCTTGGCTTGAGTCTATCTAGTGAACGGCACACCGCGCCCACTACGTGGGAGGCGTCTTTTGGCGAGTTTTGCGATGGTCTTTCGGTTTGTGAGTGTGAGGGTGAAAATAGAGTAGGATACGGTGGGGTCAATTCTCCTGACAAGTCCTCGTCTCATTTAGGTCGGTCTTTTTCCTTTTGATCTGTTCCGATGCTTGACCCGGAAACGTGCGCTACCCTTCTCACCCTCTTTTCCTCCTCAGCCAAATTTCCCACCTCTCTCTTTTTCCGTGGAAGATTACCACAAGGCCCTCTTGAAATTCCAACTTGTCTTCGCTCCTCCCTCTTTTTCAGAGTGTGACCTCTCTATTTTACTACCACGTCCGCGCTAAGTTGACTTCATTACGGTAATCTTTACTTCAACCTATGCAGGTATATTCCCCACAAAAACTTTTAATTTCTCTGCCCATTTATTTTCTCGCTAAATATTTATTCTATATTCATAACTATTTTTTATTGATTTCTGTTACGATAGAGAATATTAAGGATTATGGAAGTAAGTGCCGAGTCTAAGGTGTTTAGGGTAGGGTTTGATCATTTTACAGGAATAAATGTTAGATCTCTTGGAGAACTGAGGACTAACCACCCTTAAGAATTCATTCAAGATCCATTGTTCTGTCACATAAATGTAGGTTCGTTTAGTTTCGATTCCACCTCTTGAGATGTTCTTTTTATGTACACGCATTAAACAATTGAGGAAGGCTGGGAATAATTTCTAATAATCAAGAATTACATTTTCCTGGGCAAAATTATGGTAAATTTGTAATCTCGGTGAACTTCGTGAGACTGGAGCTAACGACCCGCTTATAAGAGTTACTCTACGAGGACTCTCCCAAATCCTTTTAATAGATTGTGAAAAAACCCCTATATAAAGGCGAAGATACTTCTGCGTCGTCGGCGAAAAACTGCATTGGTTCATGATTCCTTTCCTTCACACTGTGGTGAAATTAATACTTTGTTTGATGGTAAAATATTTTTATGTTCCTCCTCAAAAGATTTAGATGATTTTGAGTTATATATGGTGTCACTTTTTTTTGTTTAAGTTGTTTAGCGCAAGGAAGTGATTCTTTTTGATGTGAGCCTCTATAATTATCGGAGGAAAAATGGAAGTCAACTTGACGTTAAAGAGTGTTACAGAACAGCTCGCCTTTCTTTACTTTTGTCGTCTTCAGTGTTCTCTCTCTTCCTTCCTTTCCTCTTTCCTTTCCTAATGTTATGTACTCCTAATTACTTCTTCCTCTCTTTCACTTCCATCTTTTTACCATATCCTCCTAATCTCTCTTTTCCCCCTCCACCATCTTTCCCCCTTTCTTCCCCTTGCTGCATATCTCCCTTTCGGCTTCCCTTTGCCTGTTGGTCCGCGGAGACCTGACTGGGTCACTGGATGCATGCCCTGCGACTCGTCCTCAGGGCATATATCCGCCCTTGTCTTCGAGAAGTTTCGGCCCACATGTAATCTACGGAAGGCCATCTTCGCTTTTTATACTCCATATGGCTTCAAATCCAATCCGATGTCGATAACGTGTTTCAAATTGAAAAGTGACGCCTTTTCGGATATTGCTCCTCGTTCGATCACCATACGAAGGAAGGGGAACGTCTTGGGATCCGTTTGCTATTAATAAATGACTCACTGAATTGGAATTTATGTCCCTTAGTTAGAAAAACTCTTGCACTTGTCTGCGGTCAAATTTAGAATAATTTTTGGCTGGTATTATTTGATCACAGATTTTATGAGGACATAAAGTCAACAGTAAACTATTGTTTATACTTACAAGATAATGAAAAGTGTCGATAAAATGGCCGAAAGCTATTTAACAATATAAATGTTGAAAATTTCATTCTTATCAATAGAGAATTTTTTACGAGGTTTAAATTCATATAATTATTTACCTCCATCCATATCGTATAGAATTTGTTCATGTTGCGATTTGGAATTCTTAAGCTAATAAAAAAGTCTTAATTGCCTGCGAAATTGAATGTCAGATTGGCACGTCAATTTATTGCTGTACTTAACTTCTTCGAAAGGGAAAAATGATTATATGTACAGCCTCCGAGGGAAAACATTATCAACAACAGGATACCGGTGAAATATCTAAGAATTTAAGAAACACGGATTCGGGGAGAGAATAGTTGGTAGGAGCGAAGAAAAAGTCCTTGAGCGATGTTACGTTGCGTTGGTCAGTCCTCACCTAGAATATTCGTCTAGGTTATAGGATGCTGCAGAAAAGTGTCGTATTCGAGAATAAGAAAAAGTACAGTGAAAGACGATACGTTTAGTGAAAAAGTTGTAACGAAAAATCAGTGAGTGTTAATCAAATGCTTCAGGAGGCATGATGGGAATCTCTAGAAGATAGAAGATTTTAACAAAGTTTCAGTTTATTTAATAATTTCAGAGAAGGTACTGTCGTTGAAGATTTAGCCGATATTACGCGTCCTTCCTGTTAAATAGACCGGTCTGATTCTAAGAGAAAGATCAGAGAATTAGATACTGGAACAAGTCGTTTCAAAAATTCATTTTTCCGCGAACGATGCGCGAAAGTAATCGATTAGGGAAGTGGAAGCACCCCCTGCCACGCGCCGAAAGGCGGCTATGGTACATATGTAGAACCTAACCAACAGATGTCTGTAGGGATGAGATGAGAATTTTTAAAAACGTTGAACAGTAAAAATCTACATAGATTTATTATATTATCCGCGCGAGACGATGTCTTCAATTTGTCCGGCTAATTATCTCTGTTCACGATTTCTCGAAATTTCCATGAAATGAAAGATAACCAACAGACCTAAGTTTTTCGGCTGTTTCTTTCGGAAAAAGCCATTAACTCAGGGTAAACTAAAATTTATATCTAAATCTAATCCTCGAGTGCCTTACGTAGTTTCTGAAAAGTTCTGTTTTCTCTTACGCATGTACTTGGGTCGACCATATGCCTTATCGTGGCCAGAATCTCGTTATACTCAGGAAATCTTTCTAGTTCACTTTCACGACGAATTTACAGGAATGAGTGGACGTAGCGCTCGGCATCGCATCGGAACACATGGCAAGAGATCATGAAACTCACTCTGTGACGCACTTCATAAAAAAGGCTTTAAACGCGAGTTGGTTAAGTTTAATGTTTTGTCGTCGCGTTAGAGATGTGGTCTGTCGGCTCTTAAAGAGAGCAGACTATTCCTCAAACCCAACTCCATCCCATTTTCCTCCCCCTGTTAACTACTCGCACGCCTACTGTGAATGGGGGGCAGGACTAAGGATAGCTCCATAACACCAAAGCGGTTAAAAGACACTTGGTAAACATAACAGGTTCCGAAGGGAGACCCTTTTTTCTTCCAAAAGGACCGGGGGTTGAGTGTAGCTTAGTTACTACTCCATCGTAGATACCTAATAAATTCGTTAGAGAAATAGTGAGGAGAAACCCTGTGAGTAAGATTGCTCTTAGCAGCTTTTCCAAAAAGGAAAGTTTATGGGACAACCAGAAAGAATTGGCGGGAGTATTTCGGTTTTCCTTTACAATTTGAGGCGAAGTTTACTGGTTTTTAATTTGCTATTGTGATGAATGCGAAGCAGCTTGACATTAATGACATGCGTGATTGAAGGTGAACAGCATGAATAAATGAATAAGTCATCAATTTATAAAGAATAAGATTTATCTCTCCCCATTTTGTGAAAACGCACTTAACTGCATTTATATTAGCGAATTCTTCCCAATAAAGGAAGAATGGTTGTTTTTACCAAAATTCATAAATGTTCGATACCATCAACTATGCGTCTAAATTGTAGATATTCCCTCACAAGGTTTAGAATCATTATTTTGATTTCCATATATCATTTCATAAATGCTTATATTTATCCATAATAGGTTTTAGTATACACATTTATTTTTGCTAAATATTTTTCCTATTTCTACCGTTTCCTTAATTCTATGTAATGCGAATCTTTTTCTGAGGTGAAATACGGCAAATTAAGATTCTAAGATGAGCGGGGATGTTTCAGGAGAAATTTTCATTCAGTACTTACATGACTGGAAAAATTACAGAAAGTGATAATAAAATACTTCTTTGACTTGATCATTTATTTGGGAAGTTGTTGAGTTTTTTACGCCATTAAACGATAAATATTCCGGCGGAAAAACTTGAATTGAAGTTATAAGAGGGCTGTATTAATGACCTTTTCTGAAAAAGTTATTGTGATTGGGCTCCCGGATAGTCAAGGAGGCAACGCGTTCAAGTTCTTTTAAAGCCGTCCCGGGTTCGAATCCCGGTAAGGGTTTACGTGCAAAATGACCTCAGCTGTCGTAGCACTTTTATCAATACAACTATTACTACTATAAATGTCAAAGGTAGTTTAATTTACTACTATTTATTTGCTACTATTATTGGAATTAAAAGAGCCCAGTATCTTTTAATGAGCTATAAAAATTGTTTGACTTCAATAATGCTGTGGAATTAATTTTGCATGTGGATGTGACTTCTTTGATGATATTTCTTGGTCTGTGGATTTCTCTTTTACTATTTTTCTTATATAAAACAACAAATGAAAAGTATCTTCAAGTCACATTACGTTGATTATTTTATATCATTTCGTATCATATCATCGGGCTCATTTGAATTCTCTCTTGGTATGTTTGGTTCTAGCTTGAGGTATGTTAGTAATTCACTGAGTACATTTCTCACCGAAACAATGACTTAGAATAAAAATTTCTGGATGCAGAAATGTTAAGGTAACATGTGCCCAGCCGAGGTCAGATCCAACTGATAAACTCAACAATGATGAGGGCAACGTCTTTTATTTTGAGTGAATAACAAAATTTCCAACAGGAAACGCTTGTCTATGGAAGTCAGCTAATGTAAATATGAATTTTTAATGATCAGCATTCTTAATCTCCGATAGCAACTTGTTCGTGAGGTAAGCACAGCTAGAGAACGAATTTAGAGCATGAATATTCCTAATCCAAGATCGACTGTTCAAATTTCTCTACCATCAAATTATTGGAATTCAGGAATTAAAACTAACAAGAAAACGTTTTAGCTTTATTTTCTGATTTTATAGCTCAAAATATAAGAATTCCTACTTTCATAGCCGAATACATTTTTAATAGGCACAAAATAGCGTGATAAACGATTGGGAATTTATTTTTCAAGATGTGAAAATTCTGGGAGTTTCGCTTTTCACAAAATTCAGAAGAGAATCGAATATCCAAAACCTTGGTAACTCGTTCGCACATTTCAGATTCTGACCTTTCCTAGAGGGAGTTTTAGCGACGCTAGGTGAGAATTTCTTAGTATTTCGTTGGGAATTATATCATCTTCGCGAAAATTACTTCACAAAAGCCCAAAAGTAGCAATAGCTGTAGAAATGGTAGGATATTTTCATGTTCGGTAATCTTTATCTTCCTTATTTTGTATGAGAGAGTTAATGCAGAAAAGGAATCCTATGGGTATACTTTCGCTGAGTCCCGGAAATATTCATTTCGGGAGCTCAATCGCTGAGGGGCTCCCTGTCATGCGGAGCGACCGATACTCCCCTTTGTTTTGTATAAACATCTTGAGTTTTCCATTACCTTCTCAAGGTACCTTCTCACTAATTATACTACGATGTAATAAGTGTAAACTGAAAGTAATGGTCTAAAATACTAATTAAAAAACCTTCTAAAATATGAAATAAGAAAACACACACATGGCTAAAAAATAATAGAAAACATAAGAGCTTACTGAAGATTCATAGTTTTCCGTCGTCTAAATGTCAGGAATAGTTGAACATTATGGTTATAAAAATAGAATCTGAGAATTCTTCTTTAGAATAGTGTATTGAAACTGTATTGGAATTTTGAAAGTAATTTTGACATTCTGAATCGGACGGTTACATGTGAACAACCGCTTTAGACTTTAGAGGAGAAATCCTATCCTGGAATAAGATTCACCGATTGCGTACATATTCGAAGGTTGTCAAAACTTGTTTTTTTCTTTTTTCCCATTCTTATCACATCTTCTTGCTTATGTTAGAGAGCTAAGGTTGAGTTCTACAGCACTTCCATTCTAATTCAACTGTTAGGATGACGAAGATGATTAACATGCTTTTGAGGGTTTCAGAGCATTGAAGAAAGCATTTGAGATTTGATAGTGATACTATTGATCTGCTCTAAATCAAGCTAAGTTTGCGTCAATTATTCTCGAGTTGAACGGCTATAGATCATATTTTCTTTGGATGAGTACGTGGCATTCATAGGCAAAGCGTATCTTAGGGCATGGCTTCCTATGGACATCTTGCCGCCCACGCCTCAGCCACTTGTTACAGGGAGGGATGGAAGCAAACGCGCGCACGCTTTGGAAGGAGGTAGCGCTGGACCGAGCGGAAATCGCTCTCCCGAGATTTTCTTCTCAAAGTCTCCTTGTTCGAACGCGGCATTTCGCGAAGCGTTAATTGGGAAAACGAAACACGGTCTCGGGGAAGCGGTGCTTCGACCTCCCTCTCATACACCAGTGCCACTCACCTCTCTTCCAACCGATTTTAATGTTCTTTTTCCTTACTTTTCTTGCCTTCCATCCTCATTTTCGTCTCTCTTGCCCTCACTCGTGCCACTAAGCACTCGCCAAAACTAGCGAGAGAGTATCAAAATCGAAAAAATCTGTTAAGATCTTGGTGACGTTTGTATGATCTGCTTCTTGGTTCCTTAGCGTCTCTCTGTATTTCAGTTCTTCCCTGTTCGGACTCTTTGGTGACTAACACAACTAATAAATACTGAATATTCAAAACTTTGAGTTTGCTCGTAGTAGACGTAACTGATTCACCTACCACCGTCTTCGTCTCATGCTGCTTTAGGCGTATTGCGGAATTTCTCTGCCACCAATTTTGCCGATTTGCTGATTGTAGGCATTCTAGTAAAGGCATACTTCTTGCGTCAGTTATAAAATATAATGACTTTTTTCGATATATTAATTACTGATTAATTTCTTATATCATAAAAATAATTCTCGAAAACTCTATCCTATTTAAAAGTATTTCAAAAAATAGCTGGGGTTTTCAAAGTCGGATCTGTGCCCAAGAAACTCCTACAATGAAGATTTATAATGGACAGCTAAAACCTTGTAAGATTGGAAGTTTAAAGGGATGAAAATATTATAAAGTTGGTACATATATAAAGAGGAATTCAAAGGCTATTGGCAGTCAATAATCTCTAAGATGGTGTAATTGTTTATTTAACTTTACACAATAGCGATGAAAGGAAAAAGGATCACTGTTTTTCTTTGATTGCTACCATTCTTAATTTCGCACGAAATAATCTTTTTATAGTAACGGAAAAACAATAAGATATACTAATGAAAGTACAAAGCAAACCAAGTAAATTATTTCGGCCAGTATTGAATCCAGCAGTGTTCTAATTTTTCTGACATCATATCTAGGACTATCATACAGATGTATACAAAACATTAAACGAAGGGTTGCTAAAGCTTTCTATATACATTTTCTGTATCCTATATCAGAGATTCTTAATATTTAGTCGCCCTAGAGTCCGTTTGCTATTTATTTTGTTTCGCGGACCCCAAACATGTAGTGCTTTTACAGACATATTGAGATTTTATTTTGATTTTATTTAATAATCAGCAGATACTATTAACTACGGAAATGTTAGCATTAAAATTCTTCAATTGATTTAATTTGAAGGTCAAAATATATTAAAATTACAGAAAATAGCGAGGTTGAACGCTACATTATTACGACAAATATTCATACTCTCAGAACCTTTTAGATTACTTCCGTTAGGTCTCCAATGTAGAAACCCCTGTCCTACATGATCAATACCTTGTATGACTGCTAACATAAAGACTGATTTTTAATACTGATTGCACTCCCATGTATATTTTGGAAGAGATAATGCGTTTTAGTAAGGAAATAAAACAAGAGGTTCTGTTTCTTTAGGAACTACACGGATACAAAATCGTAAGAACGTTATGGCAATTAAAAAGAACTGTAAATCACATCTCAAAGGCGTGGTGCATATGTGATTCTGTTACTATGAGTTAAAACTACCTGTCCGATTACCGCTTTGCTGTTGTGAAACAAAGGGGATTTTAGCGTATGTCTACAAACCTTAAAGAAAATCTCAATTTGTATAGAGAGTAGAAATTCCGAGAAAAAGGGGTTTTTCGGAATGCTGTTAATTAATGCGAGAAAGGGACCGCTTACGTGCAGTGCGAAGTGGAGTGAGGAAGAAAAGAGGTCGAGAGAGAGTATTAGGGAAAGGAGCGAATTGTGGGAGGAATTAGAATGGGGCACCGCAAAATATAGTTGAGAGTCGAAGGAATTTAAATTACATAAGGATTCCCTGGTATGATTATTCTGGTTTTCTACACCTAAATCAGTTCCTTCTAAAGTATTCTGTCATACCGTTATATTAACTATAGGATGAAAGTCGAGTACATTTATGAAAAGATACTGCTTGATATTTCATACGCCGAGATCCACAGGAGTTGTTTAGAATAATTCTTTGTTGAAGTGAAAATCTTCCACTACATATTTTGCGTCGTTGTATGCCCCAAAACCGAATACTAAAAGTGTATTTTCGTGATTTTCTCTTTTCCTGACCCGATAGTTTACTTTCCAATCACAGGATGCCTTTAATTTAGAGGGATTTGATTTTCTCACTGAATACTATTCTTTTGCCATAGTTAACCGGATTTTTATTAAAGCCTAAAGGTTTGATCCCAGTTGATTAAAGCGTTGTGTTGTGGAACTGCTCAATGTGGTTCTCTGAATTTGATACTAAATGGGAACGTTTCTTTCTATGATCTGATAGAATAACTGCGACTTAAATTATGATACCTTTTAAAAAAATATGCAACTGTCTTATTTTTTAAAGTTTATTTTAGGCAATATCTGTGCGTTATAGAATTTTGACTTATTTTTTTTCTGTTGCAGTCAATGTTTGATTTTAATCAGTCATATTAAGTTTCCTTTTAATGTGATCGATCGTTCTAACATTTACTTATACGAGAATAATTGCAAAATTTTGTAGTGCATAATTTGATTCGATTTATTCTTCCATTTGTAGATTATCTTGATATATATCCAGAGATACCGGGAAAGTGAATCGATACCCTCTCGTTCCACCTAGATGGGTACTCATCTCTGATAGCAGGGCTCTAAAGCTTTTACGCCATCATCGATCTTCTTCTACGTCAAGGAATTTCCATAGTTGGTCTATATGGACCCCGAGGGGTCGATTGCAATTTAAGGTAGTACCTATCGTGAATTAGTAGTCGGAGGACAGTGATCTGTATCGCTGACGGCTGGCCACTCTCAGGCAGCATCCTAAACTATCGTGTTATATTCAATGAACTCCTGCGAGTCAGTAACGCCAACGTTGCATCAGTTTTTGGAAATAAGTTTGAGCCAAATTACTTGTAGTATCCAAGACGATAGCAATGGTTTTATTTCCAAGGTGAGTTTATGAACTTATACATTTGCTCTGATTTGCTTGATTTCAATCTGTTATTTTAGATTACACAACTTCCTATGGTTCCGGGTTCGATTCCCGGTGAGGGCTCACGTGCTAAATGACCTTAGCTTTCGAAGCGCTTTTAAAATTACTGCTATACTAGTAACTTCCTCAGCAATCTTTTGAAGATTTCCGCTTGTTACAACATTTGATAGGAGGAAAGATAGATTTCTTAATCACATTACTCTTTCTGTCTTTGACGGAAAAGATCAAATGACAAGAATATGGGTCGTTAAACTGACTTACATTGAATGCAACGTGAAGAAGCTTCTCAAAATCACCAAGAAAACTGGTACCATTTCTTCGAGTGATTCGATCAAGTATGCAAATATAAGCGGCAAGAAGTTAAATAAATGAATATACACGCGAGAGAAGCGGTCGGAGGTAAAATTTAAAATAATAATTAAACCGGAAGAAAAATGAGAAGAAATGACGGGAAAGGAAAGCCAAAACGATGGGAAAAGGGACATAGTAAATACGTCGCAAGCGTCGTGTTTGACTTCCCGTAATATTTTCACTAATGTGTGAAAAAACACGGCGGGCGACAGAATATTCGGCCGAGAAGAGGCACCTCCCGGTGATACTTCTGAAAACTATTTCTTGCTTCGATTCCTCTTTTCTTTTCTTTCTTCTTCGCTCGTTTCTTTAGTCCAATGCGCAGCCGCTAAGTGGGTGGTGGAGTGTCTCATCCCTCCTCATTCGACAACCTCCACCACTTCCTCCGATCTCTTTCCTTCGGGTCCATAACCTATCGGTCGTTATTCAACCCCCAAGGACATGATTTTTAAGTCCACAGCCATAATGATCAATACATGGAAGTTTACAGCTTACATTTAGAATATAAAGCATTTCGCCCGCGAATTTGTTCACCACTGCAAGTCTCGCCTATTTCTTCTAAATATTAAACAGCATCCGTTAATGCTTAGTTAAAAAGGAAAAAAACCCTTCCCTTGCAGCTCCAATTTTTAATTCGCTGTTTTCAATGAATGCTGTCATGTACCATTGGAGGATCGATAATTTTCAATTGCATTATTTAATTAGTAAATTTATTACTTGAAATATTTCCATTTTTTTTCACCACCAAATTTTTTAAGTTTAAAATTTCACAATATTAATGAAATGCGACCTTCTTTTAGGCTTCCTTTTAAAATTCTTTTTACTGCGGTACGTACCACGATGCTGGTTTCGAATTCTCACACGCGTCGTAAATTCATACCGATTACATTCATCGATGGCAAAATATAAATAGAACGGCCTTCAGATGATATGCAATCGGGGTTAAGCTTTTTAATAATTTGTTGTTAATGGTTCATCTAGTGCTAGTCACTTGTATTGAAATGATTGATAATATTGTAGTATACAGGAAAACTTCTTTGTAACACTGAAGTGTTCGATGAATTATACATAGAGGAAACGGAAATTTGACAAGAATTGAATTAAATTGATTGAAAGAAATTCATGGACATTTTTTATAATGAACATTAATTCCCGTATTTCACGAGGAAATGCCTTAGAGCTTTTAAGGTATTTGGTCTAATATTTTATCGTAACTGCGTATCGGTGGCCGCTACGAGTCTGCAATGCCAACTCACAAAATTTAGGAGATTATATACCATTGGCTACGAGGAACTCCAAATTTACCAGCACGACATTACTTGCCGTTATTATGCAAGTAAGAATAAAGACTTCGTCTCATTCCGCTTTGCGTTGATCTACAGCATCCATTTTCTGGGAAATTTATTCATTGTCCAAAATCATGTTCCCTTCAGCTTCGTTTCAACTCATTACCTCCTCGGCAATATCTCCTATCTAAGATTTTAATACTATTTCTATCGCTGTTATTTGAATTTCCTAAATATGGCCTATAAAGAGTAATGGGTGTAACTCTAAATTTAGTTTCTCCGCCATCACGCTACCTTTCATCGGTAACATCAGATAGCTCTAATCGCAATAAATAGAAGCGTCAATATAAACGAGTGAAATATGCTCTCGTCAAACTTAATGTATTTAAATGAATGCGCACATAATTACTACCTGTGGATTTTGGACGCGTTCGTAAGTTCCATGTTTCCGTTCTTACTTCACAAGATATCATTTATTGGGTTCATCATTATGTTGCTCTCGGAAATTTATTTAGCCATCCGATTCATTTGAGACATGATTCTGACAAATAATCTGAGCGCTCCTTAAGATAGATTTGTACCTCCGAAAAGATTACTCTATAAGCTCAAGCCCACTCATACATAAGTTTTGTATTAAATTGGTAAAAGTTGAGGTTAAATTATCCCTCAGAATTCGAATTTTAATAAAAATTTATAGATGTAAGGGAAACAATGAATTGTGGACGATTAGCAAATTAACGTAGTTCGAAAACACATTAGTATAACTCACAACTGAACATATAATTTCCATAACGCATTTCGTTTGATTCTTTTCGACTAATTCTGCGAGTTATCTCTGCCACGGTAGGTGCAATTATGTGCGGAATTGTATTTTGGGAGCATTTAATTTTCAGACGTTTAAGCGTACTTCGTGACGACCCCGAGTCGTCATCTCGCATGGAACACGACATTTGTATTTCGCTGTGCAGGAATCAATTTACCATCGAAACAAGTGGATGTCAGTTTCTTACCTAAGTTTGTTCAACTTTTTTAAAGACGAAAAAAATTATGAACGAGATCCTGATTGGGGGCTCCGATGAACTATTTAGAACTAATCAAGGGGAAAATGTCTAATTTATTTCTTTATTTAAGAATTACCCGTCGCGATTGGGTCGTGGGACTCGGTGGCAACGGTTCTGGACCTGTTTTTCATGGATTTTGACGAATCACCGAAGTGAACTTGATATTTAAACGTATTTTACTTTATTTTGTAACGTTTTATGCTGTTTTATTTCAACCTTCGGTCTCTGAGGTATATATGTGTGAGTACTAACACAGATTTCCTCCCGAAATATTTAGCACCACTTAACATCCTGCCAATTTATTCATAAAGAGTATCAGTGAAGTTTAATTATAATCACTATGAGCTGAGGCATCTTGGGAAGATATTTTTATATACAGATTAAATCTATTTCATTAGCACGCTTTCGCATGCGGACATGGGATGAAAATTAAGTTGAATTACCGACTGCTATGATTATCAATTTGAAGTGGCAACAGTTACTCAAGCCGTTATCATCCCATATCAACTTGATATTTTAAAATAAAATTTAAGATAAGGAATTCACGCTATCTGCATACATTTTTGATAAAGTAGGAATGTCTTGGTTCGCTTGTTACTAATATTCAGTTTTATATTTTACTTGAAATATATTTGAATGGAGATAGAAAGATAAATCAATGATTCACTTCCACAGTGGAAGTGTATTTCATTATTTTGGTTTTCAACTAGGTAACGCCTTAACACATCGAGTTTACTTTATACAGTGGCTCGTTAAATGTTAAATATGTTAAATATTTGTTACATAAACCTTCCATGTTTGGACGTGCCGTCAAAGTATGAGTAAATTGAAAATAACCCATTAAAACGGTAAAGATGCTATAGTCTAACTAAAAGGAATTTTCAAAAAAAATAATTTGAGAATAGCTCGATTGGTTCACCTGGAATCTCTTTGCGTATATTACCTTGGACAATTGTTAAAAATCAGCCATATTAAGGATAAGATCTCGTTGAAGTTTTGCTCTGAGTATCACTGATATTAGAATATGAGTTAGTTCATCGTTACGTTTGCTTCCCCTCGATTTGAAGATCGATATTAAGGTACGTATGTGCTGCACCGAAGTATAGAAACTTTTCTATTCTTCGTTTCAATTGTCAAGCATAAAAACAGAAACCTTTACGAAAAGTTTTGGAATTGAAATTGAGAGGCAGAGGACGTTCAGAATTGGTTCGGAGATCGCGTACACACGAAACCTTAATAGATATTGAATAAAGGTTTCATTTTCATGACATAAATCGAATTTATTGAGCAGTGATAGTGTTATTATCGATCACAATCGACTAAAATCTCAAATTAAATGTTCAAGATGCGTCATTACTAATGAGCCTTCCCGTTTGAAAATGTAACAATATCGGTAGCTTCAATACTAATCTCATGGATTCGCGCAATCATATTGAATTTACGTCACAAGGAGTGATCCATCATTCTTACGATGTACAATGGTTACTAAATAGTGTTTTATTATTGAATCACCTATACTGTAGATAAAATAATATGAAGTTTAATTTGCTGTTAGAAAGGCAATTTCTGAAATGTTTTCATAGTTTTAGTAGGTGCAGATAATTAGTGTACTCTTTTCCTAAACTGTAAATTAGTAACAAATGATGAAAAAACAGAAAAAGACGGCCATTCATCTAATATTAACTAATTTCTATATGTGCGGGAGAAACATTAATCTTTAAACAGCCTTAAAGAGGAGGGGAAAAGAGAATTATGATATATTTTGGCCCAACTTGTCCACCAAGCCCAAATATCAAATAAATATGATAAAATCGAACCCCTGTCGTTTGCTAGTTCTCATGTTTTATTATTCGATCATGTCAAACCTTTTGATTATTTTAGAACTCAGTTACATAACCAGCTTAACTTACTTTTGAATGCGTAGATAGTTGGAAATAATTTTCACTGGTTGTTCTCCAATTCATCTCGTAATATGTACATTAATACACACATTTTAGTCACGGAAACTGATTTACAGTACCATTCTTCCAACCTATGCTCTAGTGTAAAGCTTTACGAGCATCCCATTGTCAGAAAAAAATATTTATTAATTTTATCGTTACAAATATTTCGAAACATTTAAAGAGGGATCTGTAGAATACGTTTTGTCCTCTAGTCAGAATAAATGGGATTTATTAAATATTTAAATAATTAAACAGTAAAATAAAGTATCAGGTCAAAAATAGCAACTCAATGGAAAACCTACGCAAAGCTAAGAAAAGCAGAGGAGTTCATTGGTTTTCGGTTTTAGAAGTTGTGCTTATTCGAGGCAAGATGTCAAAAATTCAAATGAAACAACGCCAGGTATATTGACATTGAATAATATTTAAAATTTAGGGCTAATATTGAAAAATTAGTCAACAATGCACTCGAATTTCGAAAGGTGTCAGCTGTAGTCATTCAAATCGCTCACCTGTTAGCCATTGGAACGAGCGTCCAGTCGTAGCCCATAAGCACTTTGGCCACAGCGTCGTTGATCTCCGTCCTCTCCTCCATGGATGCTTCCTGCACCGTACTTCTTCGACTTCCGCGGCTGCTTCCTCCGCCTAGGCTGCCTCCGACAGCACTCAGGCCGCCCAAGCTACCAACCACCAACTCCATCACTGCTCCAGCCTGCACGCCACCAACTATACTGTCTCTCGGTGGTGTGGAAGGTGCTGAAGACGGTGGTGAAGACACTGAAGAAGAGGATGCCACGGATGATGCGGATGAAGGTCTCTCTGGACCATCGCCTGGGGTTCTGTGGGGCCCCACTCTTAATTGAAGAGCCATCTTGGAGCCGGAGGTCATTCTCCGATGCACCAACTTTTTGATCTATTGCTCTTGTCTTAGGGGTTTTACACTGCCGGTCACCTCTCAGCACGTGTTTCACTATTTGCGCGGTTCGTTTCCTCTGGTGAGATTCAGCGAGCAGTTCCGCGCATGCTGCTTCCCCTTCCTATTCTTCCCTCCTCCCTCTTCCTTCTCTCACGAGGTTTTCGTCAAAATTGGATTCCTCTACGCCTCCAGACTGTCTGCTGTTGAAGTTTTGGCGGTTTGTATGAGTGGGCAGCGGGAGAGGATCACGTGCCTGAGGAGGAATTCTTTCACGGGGAAGCGACCATGCCTTGGGACTTAATTAAAACACTCATCGAGGATGGATGATGTTTTCATTTAAGTGCTTGAACGGAATAACTTGCAAGACGAAGTTTAAGGTTCTTATTACGTGGTTGATAATTGTCCGGATTTAAGTCTTCTCACTTCCTCCTTCGTTATCCCGGGTTCTTCCTAGTGCTTGTAACTGGAATCGAATTGGAAACGTGAAGTATAACCGCTACGTAAACCGGATGAAATCCGATTTTGGAGAATCGAATGGTTTTCGCATCCGAAGCGATAAACTGCTAAAGTGTCTTCTAGCGATGTTAACGGTTTCTGAAACCGGTGAACAGAAATGTCTTTAATGCGGAATAAGTCCCCTGCGGTCTTTCCATTCGCTAAAGACGGGGAAATGCCCCAAAGAAATTAATGAAACCAGGCACTCCCCCGGACTTCGGAGTGGGCGTAGTTCCTCTCCGTATATCCCCTCGAGAAATTGCCTTCTCCCTCCAAAGCGAACGTTCTGTAACCTAACTCAAGAGCGTCCTCTGCTCTTCACGGAGTCGCTCGGAAAGCAGCGGGAGAAAGAGTGAGTCTCTCGCCCAGCGACTTGGTGGGATGGGTTTCGGTTGCCGACTGAGGAAAGATTTGAAGGAGAGTGGTGGAGGGAGTGCTAGAGGATGAGGAGGGAGGCATTGAAGGAAAGAGCGATCGCTGGGGTTGGGCGTAAATGTGTCGTTCTCTCTTTCCTCTTCTCTTGACCAGTGGAGAGAGAGATTAGACTTCCCACTCGTTTTCTTCCGTCCGCTTTTTTCATCCACTTTCCTCCGTGTCTCATGGGTGTTCCTCAAGAGAGTGCTCGGGCTCTTTCCAATTTACTCTCCCTTCGACGTGAAAAATATTCCGTTCTTTATGAACCCACTGTGAAGAAAGGGTTTGTGGGTCCGACTTCGATCGAGGTTGAAATTGGGGATCGAAAAGGGAGGCAATCGCGTTCTTGTTTACCTCTGCGTATCTTAAAGGATAATTTACGAGGATGCCTGTAATTTCTTTGGTTGGGGAAGCTGAAGTAAGGAATTGATCTGCTTGCTTGGAAATTGTTTTTGACCTATACTCTTAGATGTATGTATGACTGGGGTGTATTGTTAGGCTCCGCAAATTCCACAATGCATGGGAGGACCTAAGATTTAGCAAAATTTTTCATTTGTTAAAATAGCTGAACTTTAGACGTTAAAAAATTTGTTTGCTTGATTTCGAAGATGCGAAATGCAGTAATTAGTTTGTGGATATTCAACTCCCTAGTTAAATCACTATGAGTATCACATTAATTAAGGAAGTTGGTTGTTGATTTCTCCTAAAATAGAAGCAAATTTTTCCTATTTTCATTTTCGGGCGAGATGTCTCAATGAGTAAATCATGCCGACGATACAAGCGCCGCGTTGCTTCCAATCATCCCAACTTTGATAAAATCTGAAGAGTTCTTGCAAAAGGGAAGTTTATTGTTAACATTTATTGTTCAAAGTCTGAGTGAAAAATAATTTTAAGAGAGTTGTTATTGTAGAAGGGGTCCTTTCAGATTCACAATTTTTTAATTCTGAATCATTGCGGGATATTTAATTTAAACCTCGAATTTTTCTGAGGAGAGTTCCTCGAAACTTCCATCTACTTTCTCTCCTATTCACACAAGTCTGCCTTAAGAATATATGAACTTCGAAAATCTTATTTCACTTTCTGTGAATGCTAATTTAACTATCTAATTATTTTTGGCAACTGGATCTTACTTCATTAGTTTTCGTCTTCGAAAACGTGTCCTATAGAAAGAATATCTTATAGGCGAAAACGCTTTCATAATAACCAGTGATTGTTTAATCAAGCATTGCTTGTAACCGATATTACAGCAAGGCAATATTCCTATTTATATTGCCTTTCATTCATTATTGTCCGATCAGCCTATTTTTTCCAAATGTTATGTCAACATGAGAAGCTGATATTTAAACCGAAAGCGTTCCTTGCTGCAGATGAATACGACCGTTTGAAGATTCAAGAAGAGTAAATATTAGTTTCGTTTTCCTCCCCTTACGTAAATTTCATTACTGTGAGAACTAATATTGATGAGTATGAGGAAAATCAGCCAAACACCGTTACACAAGAATCGTAAATCGTTGCATTCTATTTGAAAGTGATGAAAATGATGGAATTATTTCAAACAAATACATAAAGCAACAGAAGAACAATATTCAACACTATGCTAAGTAATCATAATATCACATATTATTGTAATAAAAAATAATATTCCACAGTATCTGCGAAATGAAGATAATATTAATTTCATAACTAATTTATCGTGTCGCAAGACCAGCTGCTACATAACCGTCGGCAGAAAGTATTATTTTACTACATTCTTGGAATGAATGTGAATATTTTGATATATTTTATACTTCCGCCAGTGAAACTAATACTTATAAGTTGGCGAAAATAGGCCCTGATAAGCATATACAACCAAAAATACGATTATGATTCACTTTCGAACCAGAATACAACTTCAAGAGATTCATTCAGCTAAAATCTTCTTCGCAACAAATTATAATTTGAACAACGATTACGTCAAATTTCGTTCGAGAATTTATTTTTGTGCAAAGGAAGAAAAGAAATTACTTTTCTGAGGACATTAAACTTCTCTTCTGTGGAGTCAGTTTGTTTTTCCTCGGATTAAAACATGTTTAAGTTCCATCAAGAATAGTTTGAATTATTTAATGAATTCATCGGAAATATTACTTCTATCAGTAGAGGGAACTGCGACTCGATAAGTCGCCGAAAATAACGCTTCGTACTTCTTATTAGATTACCCTTGTCCAAAATCGTAATCGACCCAAGAAAGGAAAAAAAAAGAATCCTCTAATATTTTATTGATAGTCGGCGATGGTTCGTCGTAATATAATGAGTAACATCAATCTTCGGACGTAACCCTCGAAATTAACATAAGGTCGCTGAGATTAGAGAGGAGCCAATATTTTTCGGTACTCATTTTAGAGATGCATTGCCCTAAGGTAATTTATCATTTCAAATTCGTTGTCCGTTGCCGCTTGACCTTAAAGGACAGCACAGTACGGTAAAGCCAACTCTTATTTATTTTCGATCAAAGTCATATGCTTACGTATAAGTGATATACGTATTTGACATGAAGGTCGATGGGGTTCATTTGTCGCAGAAGAAGAAATCGAGATCTCATTGCCATTTGGATGTATTATTGCCAAAACTACGTCACCGCTCTTTACGAGACGGCATTGACTGTGATGCGTAATCCTGCGGGCGAAAGCTCGGAACAAGTATGACTGTATTTTCATAAATGTAATAATTGGGTAAATTAGAGTTAACTCTTCAAGACTTCGAAAACAACGTCTTAACGTCTTGCAAGCCTTAATTTCGCCCGTAAATTCCTATTGAATTTAATGTGAGTCTATGGTGTTGATTATTTTGAGTAACTGAAAACTTTAATTAAACCTCAACGAAATTGTAATTAAAATTAGAATTATGTTACCACAGCCAATTACTAATTCTTTGGCAGACAGGACGAAAAAAGAAGAAAGTACAGCCAAAATATACCAACAAGCATGTCAATATAAATCGATCCGCACATTCTACAGAAGAGATGACATATAAAAGGACAATAGGGTGGGCATTTGCAGCTTGAACGGATTTGTTACCGTGTATTTTAGGTATTTCGTTCATCTGAATTCAGAATTTAAACTAACGCATAGGTCATGTTTGTTTTAATTCACATTTAGAAGATGATATTAGAGAGGATATTTTAGAAAAGGAAGTTATGACTTTATCCTGAAATTTAAAGAATTATAGTCCGTCAATTGTTAGCCGAAAATTTAGGCAGGGCTTTAAGGAAACAATTTCTCATTTGTCGAGCCAAAAAGATCCCTTAATAACTATTTCTTCGCGTGAAATCTCGAAGTATATTATTCAACGTATTTATTGTTGATAAAAAATTCTCTTTTACAACTTTCATGAAGCTAGAAAAGAGCCCCTTACTTCATAATTCTTCAGAATTACCTCATCAATTAATGGATAAATAAAAAAAATCATCTTTATTTACGGTTTGCAGTAAACATTTGTATCTGGAGTTCTCTTCACTAAAAGGCGCACCAAACTATTACTGCTTATATCAAAGTTGTTAATGCATTTTCGCGATCATCATGGTAAATGTTTTCTTTCTAAATCTTGTGTAAAGTTCATGGAAGACTAATGTAGACAATTATATGGATTATTAAGGAACTCCCATGGATTTTCCGAGCTCTAAGCAAATGTGTCTTGCGGGCCATCAAAAAGATACGGGCATTAGAACCTCGAACTACGAAATCCTAGCAAAACCACTCTAATGGTTTGGTTAGAGTTTAAATTACGTTTAATATAAAAAAATATCGAGATATTAATTTTTGTGATGAAGTAACATTAATAAACCTGCTTTTATTTTTAAATTTGTAATCACGGAAATATCCAGCTTTTGCATTTGCAGTAGAATCCTTTTTAGTAGCCTACGAACTTCTTTTCGTGCTCAAATTTTCCGTGCTGCTGCATATGTGGGAGATAGTGATGCGCAGGTCATATTTTATTTTATTCGTAAAATTTTCTCTTAGTTATCACTGAATCGCTTAAATATAGGGCCCAAGGTAAATCGGGGCCCGAAGTCGAAGCCCCGTCCGCCAGGCCCAAAGGGCGGAACTGAGTTACATAACGAAATTCCGAAAATTGAGCTCAATAGTAGTAAATATTTATTATCACAAATTTACACGCATGTTTTATTAAGATTGGAGATTTAAACGCATCAAACCGTATTCAAACGTCAAAATCCTCCGAAAACAAAATCTCTTTCTCACCTCGTACTCTTTAAGCCCTTTCCTCGTACGTTATTGGCTAAACCTACTTTGTCTCCGTTCTTTTAATATCAGAAATCTTTTTCCGAAATCAAACTGATTAGTCTCCTTAGATGTCTGGTTTATTTCCGTAATATTCTTTGAAAAAGTTGGCCTTGTTCCTTGTATGTGAGACTGTTTGGTTCTTTCTACTGATTACTTTTTCTTTAAAATTATGTTTTCTTTGTTTATAATTCTTACCAACCAATAGCCGTTTCTGGTAACCATAATAACGTATTTAATCGTAATAGTTGCGCCTTGTCCAACAATGAGGACGTTATAGCCGATAAAAATATTATTAGCCTAGCAATACCACTATTTTCGTAGAATTCGTCTCTCATTCTGATGACCTTCTTAAACTTTGATGGTATATTTATTTCATAGAACTTCCGATTGTGGACGACGAGGAACGGCATTCGTCTGACAGTTCCATTCTATAGGACAAGCGTTATATTCAATACATTGGAGGTATGTTAAATTTTAGTTCCCCTTATCCGTAATAAAGAATCACAAGTAATGCAGTTAAAATGTGGTAACATTCTTCATATCATTATCCTTACCCTGCTCCGTCAAGGTCGATTCGAATATTCATACCATACTTTGCCGATGAATATTATATAACACCCTCCTTTGTTTTCTTTTAATTCGGTTTTTTAGATGAAATAGTTATAATTGCCTTGAAATTGCTCCCTCTTGTCGTAATACAGTATTTGTATTATTTCAAATTCTTCTTAAGAAACAGGTTTGCAAGATCTGTCCCGTGTTTCTTCTGTTTTATATTAAAACACTTTTCGGGATAATAAATACGGCGAGGGCAAAACCTTCGCGAACCGTCTCATACTTTATATTGCCAGAAGAGTAGTGCATGGATGACAGACCACCCATGTGGAAGTTAGAGCGATTCCATGTGGAAAGGCGTATTACTTTAAAGATGCGGTGCATGTCGTAGGAGAAAGAATCGAACAAAAGGGAATGAGAGGGTGGTTGGAGTAAGATTACAGGAGTGGGCAGCGCGGGTCTAGCGAATGAATTTGGACTAGGGAGACTGCATCTCTTTAGTCAGTCTCTTAGGAACGACAACATCCTCGGCTCGGACGTGTTTAGTCTCATCGCCATTCTGGCGTCGCCCCCCGCTAGCTTCAATCCTGCACCCCGTTCACCTAATATCCACTGGTTTGTACCGACTTCCCATTTCCTGGATCTGCGGCCATTCGACAAGCTGCTCTAAAGCAAAAAAGATTTCTGCTGAGAAATATCCTCCGAACGGAAATGTCACATTATTTGACCTATTATATTTATATTACTCGACCGACTCGACTTTATTGGCGATGTTGGGTTCGGTGGACCACTCTTATGCTTAATTTCATGTGACAAATTAACATTATGTGGATAAAGATTCAACGAAAGACGAATTAACACAAAAAAAAGATTTGATTAGCGGTCAAAAAGCGGTTAGCGTCTATTTTATACTATAAACAAGCTAATTATAAGTTATAGATTTTAACTGAGGGATATTACAGGCTCTGTCGGAAAACTAGTATATTTATAACGGAATGCAAGGAAGTGTGGGGATAAGTACGCTACAGGAAAACAATGGCAAGTATGTGGTAATTTGACGTATTTTATACTGTTTACAACGGCTATGAAGTGGAAATAAGTATAACATCGGATATTTTAGTTGAAAGTGCTGCCTTAAATCAGTATATTGACTGATGACAACAACTAACAAGATGTAGATTGCAAGATATACTATTATTACTTCTTAGCAAGAGATAAAAATCGTCTGTCTGTGAAGTATACAGCCCGAACTCCCCTTGGAACCTCATCTCCTCCAGCATCAGAGCTAGGAGAGGGAAATGAGGCTTACTAGGCAAGATGAGGATTGAGGTAGTTTGCCTGAGCTTTCCTCACTGAGCCAAAATGCTATACAAAGAACAAGCCCACGTTAGAGAAGCACAATGACAGTACGAGTAATGCATCTCGTATCATTGCATAAGGAGAATAAAAAATTAATGCCATTATTCAGCATAATTCATACCTCATTAGCTTTCATACCATTACAGCCATGAACAAGACTGAGACAAAAAGTTATGAAATATACATCTTTTTATCCCGAACAAAAAGAAAATGATAAATATTTCATCCATCGAGACATTGTAGCAGGGCTATAAAAATCGTAATGTCTAAAATTAAAATAAAAGGTGCGCAGCAATTCTATGCTTTCAGATACAGATTTGTTTAATGCATGCAGAGGGTTAGAGGCACGTTCATATTGGAATAATTCATCTCTATCAGACATATCATTCATATTAATTCATAATAATCCCGTCCCGTAGTCTACGGTCCCACGAAAATTTCAGACTTCTAATTTATGTATCTTTTCTTAATAGTTGACAATGGACCGTAGAAGTAGATGGCGTATTCAACATTTTTCGGTCTCTTTTATGAAATTTGTGCAACAATTGTCTCTTAATCTATATCTATCCCTGAAGGATTACTGCTTGATAATTATTTTGTTATTTAGAAATTTACGCGATAAAAAAATATTACAACTTTAGCTATCTGCATAGGAAGTTTTTTGTACCCTAAGGTAGCAATTTAATGAGTCTAGACCAGGGTGCGGAACCTTTTTCTTTCTGAAGGCCACATTAGCACTCTGTCTCATAGGAAAGACCACATGTGAAGACATCTCGCTTCTCTTGTGATGCTCCTTGCCTACGTTCAAATATTCATAGTTTATTTTCGATGTTAAACGTCACAGTTTAATAAAATTCACAGGCATTGGCGATGTTCTGTGGAAATACTCCATGTTTGAAGGAAAAGTGGCTTTGTACTTTTTCCATGGGATTTTAATAAAGATACGACCAGGTTTCACCGAATGATGACGGCGATGCACGAAGTCTCTTTTTTCTTCTAACGTCACAATTTTAAATCGAAATCTAAATTTTACATCAGAAAATGAATTTATTTTTATGGTAAACTGTAAGAGAAAATTTTTCTCTTTCTTTCACTAGACGTCATTGACATGCTTGGGAAAGAAAACTATTTAAATACCGGCATTTCTTTCAGGAAGTGACTAAGGTCGCAATAAACGCAAAAAAGGCAACTTGTAGGGTTGCAAACTTCCATAGAGTTGATTCCGGGGGTTGCCCATTACCAAGAGTAGTAAATAATGGAAAAATATGGGAGAATATTTAAAGCACAACAAACTGCCATAGAGTGAGTACTCTTCGTTTATGAATAACGTAATTGTGCAATATAATTAAAATCGAACTAACTCTACGCAGAGATGTGATTTTGAATGGTTTAACGTGATTTCAGCAGAAGAATAATAGAAATTAGCTGATAGTATCAATATCCGAAGGAAATATTTTCAAACATATCGAGAGTAAACGAAATTTAGATAACGCTGGAGAACTGGTGGCATAAAAATATAAAAGAAAGTCTCGAAAAGTTGAAACAGTCGGTAAATTAGTGTACGAAACGTAAGATCGGTGAATTTTTGTAAAGACAACAGAAGAACGTTTCTATTCTGTGGGTGGGAGATTTTACAATTAATTGTCCAAATTTGGGAATCCCACCGAATCAAGGAGGGGCAACCCTTTCCACAGGTGACCTGAAGGCCGCAGGTCCCCCCTCTGGATAAACGCTAATAAAAAATTAAAAAAAGGCAATTTGTATGATAAAATGTTAGACTTTATTGCGTCCCAATACCACAAAATAAGCCGTTTTTAACGTATAGGGTCAACGCAAATTTCAACCGGGTTTTCTTAGATATGCAAGCAGAATTCAGACATTCTTTCTTTCTTTGGTCAGTAATTTTCTTCCTTGATATTTTGGTCATTTACTTTCCTTAATATAGAACATACCGAGATTCTCGAGGAACGATGCTACTGTCTTTTTGATCCAAAGGAAGAATTATCTCCCGCCTCTATATCTTTCGAAAGTGGACGGAGCCTTCGTTAACACAGCTGATTAGGATTTTCCGCTACTTTCCATTCAACAAGTTTTCCGAATTAGTGAGATTTATCTTTCAAATTTCTCTACGGCTGACCACATAAATCGATTGCCTTGTTGTAGAAAGTCTTTATGAATGACTTTCCTGGAAGAGATAGTAGCTACTATTCGTAGCTTTTCTGGGAATTATTCGTTTAGGAACGCTCAACACGCGAACATAACGGTGGGAATTCATTCGTATTCCACTTTAAAATATTTGGAATTGTATGGAAAAGTAACTAATGTAGAAGTATATAGGTATTGTTTTGCGAAAAATGAAAAAATAGAGTAGTGGTAGGTAAGTAAGAAAATCACCATAAATGAAGTACTTTCTGGTGCTGCTAAGAAAGAGAATGAGATGCACTATTTAGAATTTTATTTCCTATGGATTTAAACAGGATCAAATAAAAATTAATCGTCGATACAAAATGTGCTTTTACACTATAAATATCCGATATCTTTCGTGCAAGGGATTTCATGGACCATTGAAGAGCACAAATGTTTCCTTTGATAAAACACATGTCAACCCAGGATCTCCTTTTCCTCTACCTGCTTAAATAGTTTATTTTGCTTCCGTAACTCATCTCCTTTGATTCGAGATAATTCCGAGTTTGATGTTCTTCTTTCACAGTTCTCAAAACACTGGATTGATTGTATAGAACTCGCAATTTTCAAGTTTCTGTCTTCCTTTGTATTGTCATTGGCACCACCGAACCTCACGCTTTTGACACTAACATTCGGAATCCTCTCGACAACTTACGCTTTCTTCTTTTACAAAATGATGGAGTATCCAGTCACTCGGATTTCGGTTCTTGCACGTGCCCCGTGACATACCGTGGGTTCTTTCTGAACTAATGGGTCGTTCTATTTGATTAGGTCTGTTTTTTCCGGGGTACATTTATTGCCTCACCTGTCGCTGCCCCATTTTTTCATAATAAGACCAATCATTTCCTCGCACCTATCTCTCTTCAGAGTGCGGAAGAGGTTTATGGGGATGTGAGAGGGGGCGTGGCCTATTGTTGGGAGACTCAACAGGTGCGCGTCTTCTTGTGGGGGAAGGGGAGGGGGTGGCCTCAATGCCATCGCTGACCAATCAAAGGAAACAATCCCAAGCCATCTTCTTCATTGGCTTCTTCCCCATTAAAGATGTTTCTATCGTGCTATCTCACTCTCCCTCTCCATTCATGTACATTGCTTCATCGCGCTGGAGACCGGTGTTTTCCCCTCCCCTGCTCCATTGAAGAGTCGCTTCTTTGAATGGACCGTCCTTGGATGCTGTTAATTATTCCGATGGTAATTAAATGGAATGAGGAAACCAATGTTGACGTAAAGATTGCTACTCATTTCGCAAAAACAATCGCGGCGCCCTTCCACGCATTAAATGTGTTTATTTTTATTATTATATTATTGTAGTAGACGTAGTAGTAGTATTATTAAAAGTGCTTCGAGTGCTTTGGTCATTTTGCACGTAGGCTCGAACAGGGAATCGAGCCCGGGACCGCTTTCACCGAAGTCGAACGCGTTGCCCACTTGCCTATCTGTAAGTCCTTATTATATTATTAATTATAACTATTTTATGGCACGAGGTCAGTTTTTTTGGCTTTTAATCGATGCATCAGGTCTTGTGAACTGAAATACACAAATTCTTGGCAATTGAACGATTTTATCATCTGTCAGCCCTATTTATCAGGAAAAGTATTTAAGTTAATTTCAGGATAGGAATTGATGTCAGATGTAATGCAATTTTCGATGTTTCATTTAACTTTTCAGCCAATGTAATTTAGATGACGTGCACAATGCAAGAATGTGGCCATGAGTCTTGCTTTGTAAGTATTTATTCAGACATGACGATGTAATTTCCATCCTGAAACTAGTTACAAAATTAAATCCCAAGGAAAGTCTACGAAAAATCAAGACCTTAGATAATTCATTCCATAAGAGATTTCTTTGAGATATTTCATTTATAATTTAAATGTATTATTATTAATAATTTT